>LD699455.1:3318021-3360763 GCA_003118335.3 Papilio memnon
GTGATTATAAAAGGGACCAGGGTTAAAGTGGCAAGTTACCATCGTCGTGCATATGATGGTGCGGGTGGTCTGCAGGCAGCGCGGCGCGCAGTACCTCCAGCTGGCCGGCCAGGTCGTGCGCGCGCGCCTCAGCTTCGCCCAGCGCGCCGCGCAGCTGTGCACGCTCGCGGGACCACTCGCGGCGGGATTGCTCTATTTCCTCCTATATACACGGAAATAAATTGTTAGAATGCTACCAACTAAACAATCTATACTAATATTCTAAAGAAGAAAGATTTGAATTCTTGTATGTATTGAAATAACTCAAAAACTACTGGGCCGATTTTAAAAATGCTTACACCATTAAAAAGCTACGTTATCAGTGAGTAACGTAGGCTTTATTTTTTATTCATTTTTTTAATTGCACGGAGACGAAGTCGCGAGCAACAGGCTATCGATAAATAAAACAAGTAAGCCAATAAACATTAGAAAAGAAAATTAAATTAATCACTTATTGAATAATGCACGTTATAGTATATTTGCAAATCTTACTGTAAGTGTATCAAGTCTGTCTTGTGCGGTCTCGACGGCCGCCAGGCGCGTCTTCAGGTCGCCGAGCTGGCGCAAAGCGACGTCGCGCTCGCCGGCCGCGCGCGCCGCCTCCGATTGCGCGATGCGGGCCACGGCCTGCGCGGCCGCCGCTTCCTCACCTTACGTATTAACCGAAAATTGTGTTTTATACATTTTAGATATTACATTCCTTCCAAATATTCAATACATGGTAAACAGACAAGTGAGCAAGTAAAGTTGCGGAAATCCCGGTGACCCTACAGTGAACGGAAGTGACCGGCGGAAAGCCTACAGAGAAATTGGTTTGTTCCTTGCAACAAAACAAATTCTGACTTTTATTACAATTCACCAATTGAATTCAATTAAAAACTATGTTCTATTGGTTATCATTCCGTGTCATCGCAATATGTACCAAACGTTCAAAATTGTAGATTTGAATATGGAACACCGGCTGATTACCCGATTGTACATGTTTAGGCAGTGGAAACTCACTGTTATACCTTGAACTGCTGCCAATGACTGCTGCAACTCGTCGACCCTCTGCTCCCAGTAAGCATCCCTCTCCCGCAGCTTGGCCTCGAGCTGTGCCGTGTACTGCTGCTGGAGAGCAGAGTTGTCTATTTCACAGCCAGTGCGGTCCGACAGGTATGTTTGAAGTTGAGGAGATATTGACTACAAAAAAAATAAACTAATTTATATTACAATCCTATACTAACAGACATTTACTATTATGTTAAAGTAATTTGAACTATTTTTTGTCAGGTTTAACTGAAAAACTACTGTAGCAATAAAAAAAACAACAATAGAACAGTCTTCTGAGAATTGGAATTTATTATATCGATGATTGGTTTATACCAACATCAAATATGGTTCCATTTTTGTTTTAAAAGAACCTTTAAGAGTTTTCAAACATTTTCAATGAAGTAAAATAGTACAGTTATAATTAGTCAAGTTACTTAAGGTTTATGTAAATGAAACGTAACTGTAAGTGACAGCGATAACTGTAAACCTCTTAGTCATTACGACTCTTTCAAAGTACGATTTTGTTCACTTGTTGAAAAATGGTGTAACAATACTTTTGTGGAAAAACGAGGCCATTATCTAAATTCTTGTAACAATTCACGCTTCACTTGAGCTTTACTTATTTTAAAGCAATATATATAGTTGAATTCAATGAAAATGAGAAATAACAAACCTATCTAAATAATTTTACCCTTTTTATGCTGTAACCATAGACTTACTAAAACAGACGTGTTTGTTTCATAAAATCACTTAAACTTTTCAAAATAAGTTCATAGACAATAAATGACATGGACAGCCAGTGTATGTTTTCTAATTTCCATTGAACTGAACTATGTTGCTTAGTCATACTGTTACATTCTGTATATATTATCTACAATGCTAAAAAAAAACAGAATGAAACCAGATTTCATTTCCTCTATAAAGGATATGTCAATGTTAAATAGATAAATATTATATCTTTGTCGCTAAAAACTCCATTACAATTGATGCAACAATATATTTGCAGTTGTATTGCACAATAATTTCACGATAACAATTTATTAATTGTATAAATGTGTGGATATTGTTTTGAATAAACATATATTTTGACTGAGTTAATTTATGTACCAATTGTAGCCATGTAATAAATAATATAAGAACAACTTTTGGAGTCTTAAAGAAAAGAAAAGAACTTAAAGAAGCGACCGTATGATTATGCCAGCTCGTTTTTTAAACACTACGAGTAGCACTAAGGGATTGACATGTCTTTCCAAAAAAATTCCCCCATTTTCCCAACAAAGATTAAAAAAAAACTTTTAGAATCTTGAATATGAGTGCAGATTTATTAGGTTTATTATACAAGATTGGTAATGTCTTGGTTTGAAAATAGCACTTACATCAGATGTGGTATCACCATGACCTCCGGAACTACTTGGACTTGTTGTAGACTGAAAAACAAAATGCATATCAACATTTGCATATAACAATCACTTTATTAACTAAAAATAAATTAAATTACAATTTTGAAAAAAAAAAAAACTTGTTATGAATGCATGTTAAAGATTACTATTTTATAATTTGCTTCTAACTTAGACTATGATAAACATCACCAATTCCAAATAGATGACACTGTAGTTTAAATTACTTAGATAATTATATTTTAATTAAGAAAAAAAATTTGCACACTAAAATTGCCTCATTAAGTTGTTGTTTATCAGAGGATGCCAGCATCGAGTTTAACAATGCTGCTATTTCAACATTTAATAACAGATCTTAGTTGTATTATAAATATATACTTCCCAAATAGGGTTGGCAACAGGCAGCTCGCTATAAAAAATTAATCCAAAAATTTAAGGTTTGTAAAATATTCCGTGTGTGCCGTGTGCCGACCCCATTTAAGTGGGATAAGGTCAGGGAGATTTCTGACTAAAATTAATTAATGAACGCTACTGAATAACTTCACTTTAAATTAAACCTAAACATCAGTTTTGGCTACAACTGGTTTGTTAACAGTATTTAAACTGAAGAGGATACAGCTATTGTATCAATATTTAACAGATAATTGTACTTACTGAATCATCGCGAAGGCTAATCCGTCCTAAAAATGCACCAGTACGCCAACTGCTTGTTAACTTACTAATATCACTGCCAGTTTCCTCCTTTATTTTACTTTTCAAACTGGCGAACATTGTAGCTCGTAGCAAAAATTACTACAAAATGCAATAACAAGTTAAAAACTATTTGTAAAGTGCACAGATAAAGTTTTGTTAACTTACAAGATAATAGCTGCCGATGAAAAAAGATATGTGTACAATTAATATGGTATTTTGTTGTAATATGCAAACAACTTACACATGTTAAATAAATAATCAGAAAAACTGATTTCTAGCAAAAGGCAAAATTAACTTATTACCCACTCGCTATTGTTGATATGACATTATGACAATTATGACATGACATCACAGATTATTACTGACAGGTACAGATCATATATATATTAGACAGGCGATAGTTAAGAAATGACAGCATTTGCTTCATTCCTATTAAATTATTACCTTTTGATGTTATTGATAGTTAAGTAAGTCTATCACTATTATTAGTAAAAAAAACTATTTACCGCGACCAACCGCAACCATCAACGTCAAAATGGCAAAAACCAAATAAACACAAAATCTCTGCACAAAATACCATCGTTTTTGCCTGTCCATTTATGAAGGTCAATTGTATACATCTACTCGGATTGTGGCACTTGCCAATTTTGTGTACTAACAATGTCACCTTGAAAGAGTCATATTTTGACCAATAAGGGACCGTCAACTGCACGAGTGATTTTTCATAATTTTAATAATTTTCATAATTTCCAAAAAGATTAACATACATTTCTATTTTGTTTTCAACATAGGAGAATTTCTAAAGAAATTGGGAAATTTTTGCTTACTGACAACTCTAAAAACTAGCAGCCCCCCCCATCCCGTTAAATTAAAATAATGCCTTGTAACTCGTTGGAACATATAGCGCGACGTTAGAGTGAGAAAGCATGTTCACCATCATTATTTTAATAAATTATTTTAAGTTAAAAACATGCTTCATTTGACTTTGTTTTATAAAGACTATAAAAAGGTTAGATAATTAAAATGACCAAAAACCATTGATTATTAATATTATGTGTATTTCATCTTTTGCAAGGGCATATATTGTGTCTTATATGGAAGACGCTCACAAAGATTCGTCGCTTGTCTTTTAGGCAATGTTTACCGCTGCCATTGAGACTGCATTGGTACACTGGTAAGAGAGACTAAAGCGAGTGGGTCAGGTTGCTACAAATCAGCATAGTAAAGGATCATTATATAAGTAATTCTTATTGTTCTAAGACTCTAATATTCAATTTCTTTATTAGTAGCGGCACTAAGGAATGTATGATGTCTATGCAGTTAGGGACTTTTGCTCGAGCTCTAATAGAAAACTGGGTCAAGGGCTTTGTTTCCCAATTAAAACGCCACTCTCTAGAAGAGGGACCGGAATTTTCTTTCCGGCACGTCTTATAATCAGATAAGAAACCGAATAGAACTTAATACCTTAATATTTCAATTATTATGTGTAATTAAAAATTTTATTCGATTCGCTTTCATCTTATGCATTGACTATTTCAATTTAATTTAAAGAGATCTCGTATATTTTAAATCTCAATTGTTTTAACTACAAACGAGTAAAATATATCTACATAACTTGTTTGATTTGGCACTAAAAACTAACCTATAACTGATTTGCTGTTTAATTTTAAAGGAAGTCTTTCATTTCCATACTGTAAAGTATTTAGTAGTATTTAGTAAGAATAAATATGTTTAACATTATGTTAAGTCACTGATGACAACTTTTAGGTCACTTCACAGTTGACATCCTTTTCTATCACCAACAGTGCGATAATTTGATCTCACATCAACTTACTAGTAAAGGAAAATATTAAATACGGTAAATAGCTTGTTTTAAATTTTTATTGTTAAGTAATGTTTAAAGGTATTATGCAATATAAGTAGGTACACATAATTTTAATTAATTTGTATTACCATACAAGTGGTTCTATTTACTAAATATAACATGTGTCTGTCGCAAATGTAAGGTGTCCTTCTCTACTTGGTTTAGAAATAAAATAAACAAATCACATATTCAGTTGTTTATTATCTATACTGTACTCAAAATTGATCCGAAGATCACATCACATAGTAATTTCATAAATAATATTACAATGTCATGTACTTTCTGTGATTGCTCGTGAATAAAAAAACGTTCACAATATTAATCAATAGTTTGTTCACTGGACCGGTTCACCTTCAGTAGACTGCACTACTACAACAATACGATACATTACTTACGACATTACGGTACGCAAACAGCTTACAGTGTACTCGATGACAGACATTATTCATTACCAATTATTGTGTTGCTGTTCATTTTTTTGTTTATATATTTACAGTTTTACATTTTTTTTTTGTGATTTACAAATAAATTCTTGATTATTTAATTAGGTCATCATTATTCCACATGGGTTTATAATAACAGTACTTTATAGTTAAAAATATCACAAAAATGAAATATACTATGTGTAAGACACACGCAACATTAAAAATACAACAAAAGAAAAATATAAATCCACTAGAAACCTTGGGTCTGAAGAGTCCCTTCTAAACAGGAAGGATACTTTCGATGTTTCATTCTTTCATAGCGGCAATCAATGCCTCATTATAATTATCACACTAATTAAATATAAAAGTAATCGATTGTCTTACAATAAATGCGTCAGATCATAAAATTTTGTTTAAAAATTAAAAGTCAACAAATAATCGAGGAAACGATAAATTTCAACAAAAATATAAATGACAACTTATAGTTTTATGAGTCGCTGCCGTATTGATAAAAGCGAACCGTCCCGGCCTCCGCGCGGCGCGGGCCCGCTCCTACGCGCTGCGCTGCGCTGCGCCGCGGTGCGCTGCGCTGCGCCGCTCTGCGCTACACCGCTCTGCGCTGCGCTACACCGCTCTAACTACACGACCCACCTCCGCTCTTTCCTTCCTAACGAGTTTCACTCCGCCTCCGCTATTCTTCTTTTATCGATATGGCATTCCACTTACACGATACGACAATAAATATAACGCGCTTACACATTAATCACTTCTTTAATTCCGACGCTAGGAATTACTTTATAATATATACCTAAAAATATAATCACGGCACAAGTATCCCTCCGACTAAATTACTAACGTAGTGTCACTTTATCAGGATTTAGAATCAAATATGTATTATGTATCTTAAATATTCTCATTATTAATATATCATTATCAAAATATCCACTAAATGGGAGGAATAAATCAAATTATTAATATTTTATTCTAACATTAATCGCATGACTGATCAACAAAAGGATATGGACTAGGAATATTATTAGGCATCGGCTTCCATGCCCCGTGGCCGCCGCGGCCGCTCGCTCCGCCCGGAGCGGCGCGCGCGCGGCCGCCGCGCCCCTCTCGCTCGCCGCGTACGCGTCGCCTCTGCACGCGCGCCACGAGATACATTTGATCATATTCTTAATACTGTTCATGTCAAAAACAATATAGGCAGCTATTGCACGCTCTCAACTGATCTAGAGGTATGTCGGACTCGTTAGTCGGTCATTATTTTGTGCTTCGATAGACTGGAGTCGATCAGAAAAAGAATGAGTGTCTAGCAAAATCTATCTGGAATAAAAGCCGACGTTGTTTCTATTCTATTTAAGTAGATAAATAGCTTGGAAGTATTCTTTCATCGTTTCATATTGTCCAATAACGTTCATTGTAAGTCGAATGTCTGGCCACTACCACTCTACGAGTGTCGTGATCTATGCTAACGTGAGAAAACTGGACGACGCGACGTGGCACGGCGCCGGCGCCGGCGCGCACGCCTGCAACCACCCGACCTATACCGCATTTCGATACAATCCCTCGCGCTTTACCTCCTTTCAAACAATTCATTCTTACATAGATATACCGACGTTCATTTTACGCGGTGTACGCCACAACCGCAACCGCACATTCCGTAACGCGAGCGATTCCACGCAACGCGAGCCGGCGCGAGGCGAGCGCCGCGCTCCGGCGTAGCGGTCGGTGCCGAAGGAGAAAGCGGCTACTCTATTGGTGTTTCATTACTGTTCCACTTAATCTAATCTAGTGTAAACCTTGTCAATTATAAAAACAAAATTACTATAACGTATGTTAAAATTAAGATAATTCTCACGAAAAATGCTCACTTTAGGAGTGGGGCGATGCCACCGGTGACGAGTGCGGGGGGCACCACCCGCAGAGTACGTCGCGCTTATATACAATAAGGTTGCGGCGCCGAGAGACGCTCGCACCGACTTTTACAGGAACTCATATCATATCTTAAAAAAAATATACAATAATAATAAAACATTTGAAACCTCACTAACTACTATTTGACGATCTTCATAAAATTATTCAAACGGCTCCGGTGTCTCGAAATTTATTCATATCACAATCGCATGACCGTGCCTGAGAACCATAACCCGCTACATATGTACACACTGTTTCCCGAAGGCCGACAGCGCGGCGGGGGCGGCGGCAGGGCGCGGCGCGGACAGCGGGCG
The DNA here is from genome assembly GCA_003118335.3 of Papilio memnon. Lineage (NCBI taxonomy): Eukaryota > Metazoa > Arthropoda > Insecta > Lepidoptera > Papilionidae > Papilio > Papilio memnon. Next base: position 3,325,706 of record LD699455.1, read on the forward strand.
CCCCGCCGCCGCCCCCGCCCCGCGCCTGCGCTACCCGCGACGATCACCGAGCGACACGCCGCTGACGTCCGAGCGGACTCGCCTCGCGGACTGTGTCAGAGGCGCGATCGACAGAGACGATACAGCCCGTAAACCATCTGTGGACCGGAATTGGAGAGAGGATCGGGGAGCCGCGACGAGGAATGGAGGATGCGTGATGTGGGTGATGTGTGTGTGGGGTGCTGGGTGTGGGAGTGGGTGCGGGGCGGGGCCGGAGATGAGGTTAGGGGGGCCGCAGCGCGGGCGGCAGTTGCACGGGGATGTGGTAGTAGCGGCAGGCGGCGCGGCGGCACGTGCCCGCGGCGGCGTCGCGGCACACCACCACGCGGCACCCCACCACCTGCAGCCCGCACCCTGCAACACGCCGCACGTCGCTCAAACTCATGTTTGTCTCGCCACAATCACCGTATGGTACCACGTACTACATACATGATAGAAACATTGAAAATCATAAAGATCTATTATTTCAAAATATAAAACATTTATGCTATCTACAATTTAGTATCTAATTACAAATATTGAAAGGTATAGTAACGGAAAATAAGGTTAAACATGACTAGTTCTAAGTACTATTTGACTACAGGATTTAGTCCCGCTAACTGAAATGGCATCTACCTAATAAAAAGTTATTAAAGTGTAAACATGCAAGACTACAGGATAGAGGATTGGTCCTAGTACCTAGTTGGGTAAGTAATATTCACACATATTATATGATAAAGAATGTTGTTCTAATAATGTCTTTAGAAGAAGGTTGATATGCCGATTCTTTGATTATTTCTTTCAATTTTTATTTAGAATTCGGACAAGTAAAGAAATAGAAATTTACTGGCTTAAAATACTTTAAACATACCTTCACGAATATGAACAAATCTGCAGGTGGGTCGGGTACATCCTTGTCGATTAAAATCTTGGCACACCGGGAGGGTGTCCAGTAACTGAAAGATATAAGAAGAAAATCAATATACAGAAATGGTTATATTTTTACTTTACACAGTCATACAGTTGCCACCATAATGTTTATGCCTTACATTGTCATATTATTGCTTGTATTAAATGGTTTTAATACAGTTTTAGAACTGGTATGGACAACCTTTCATTAGGTATATAATAAAAGCCCTTTTAAAAATCATTTTGTTAAGATATGAAAACAAGTTCTAACACATCAATGCCCATTATAACTATGAGTCATAGCATTACTCCATTTATTTTACTATGGATTTCAAAATTATTTAAGGCGTTATTTTCTTTTTGGCTTTACGGGTCCCCTGTATGACTGTTGAAATAATCTAAAACTACTTCATAAACAGTCGAGTCCCATATAAATTATTTTTGATAGTTCTATAAATTGTCTTTAGAGTGATTCGTGTTGGATTCTGACGGTTTATGAATGATTGTTATTAGTGTTAACGCTAACTCTATATCATCACTTTATGGACATTCATACATCTGACACTGAACAATATCTTCATTGCACAGCCTTCTGAAAAATACGCTGACTTAGTTTTTGTAATATCAAAGAGCATGGAGTTCCATAGAATGAACCGCACGGAAATCATTATTAAACAATCGGCATTAAAATGTTACATATTTGTAATATGTCAATGTTAGGATCGACGACTAGCAAATGCGTGTGTACTTTCTCCATTGCTACAGACTGGTACGAAACAAAATAGGAAACACGGAAGGCGAAACTGCACGAAATCAAATCTTGTCGCTGCTTTAATATTACAAGAACTTTACAAGATTTGTTGCACAATATGATTGTAGCTTCCAAGCATTCTTTGATTGGCGCGAGCGCCCCGGCCGGGCTGTCACTTTTACATTGCAACTTGTGTGCTCTAACAGAATCTTACACGGCTTTGTTCAGAGTTTGCGAGCTTGGTCTAGTCTTGGTATAGCATCGAGAACGAGTTCCGCAACCGGGCAGAAGGTGGTGTTAAGGTACGCTGCACTATGCACATAGTAGGTATGAATATATAATATCTAAATGGCATGCAGAACGCTTGAAATATAATCATTATTGCGCAGCCAATCTTATTGAAGCGTGACTATATTTTACAAAAAAGCTTAAGCATGATGCTAGACAACTTTTACCAGGGCGAGGGCGGTCTATAGGTTCTGTAGCGTCCAAAGTGTACCCAGAAATACCAACTGTTGCTATATAAAGCTAAGAGGCTGTGTGGGGAGAGAGTTGCGAGTGAGTCGGCGCGGGCGAGCCGAGCGCCGGCGCCGGCGCCGCTCCTCGCACGGCCAGTCAGTCCCAGGAGGGCGCGTCATGCTGTAGGTTTGTCGGTAGGTAGGCATGGTTATAATGTAAAAAGACAAATTAAATTTATACCTTTAGCTTACATGACAGTTCTGGACGTGACATGTTAGTGGTAGTACAAACTGCAACATAATGACCATTAGAGAGTGCGGTTACTGTACGACAAACAAAAGAAAAACCAAGTATATTAATTACGACTACAGTGAGTACTTTCAAATAAGCATCAGAGAGGCCTCGACGAGTCGTAAGCGGGAACGGAAGCCGCCTAGCGAAGCACTTAAGCGTTGCCGCAAAGAAAACTCGAAGTAAATAATTGGTCCGCACACAAAAGCACATTGTAACGTATTTCGAGTACCAATTAAGTTGGTTCCGTCACAAAGACCGACACTTCGAATTTTCTTATTTCACTACCGTTTCAACTACCAAAACGCATGTTAAAAATGATTAGGCGTTACATTTTAATTTTCAAACAAACGAAAATCGAGAGACCCCCTTCTTTGCGGTTGATAGTTGACACAAACGGAAGGTGAATTACGGAAACATCTGTTAAAAAGTTAACCACAACACGAATAGAGTAAGGTGCAAAGTATTTATTATGCTTTTCGAAAATGAGAAGTTTATAATATTGCAAGGTTTGTATGTATTACTAAGTCAACTTTTTAACAGGATCAAAATATCGGCTTCGTTAATTAAAATAAATCATCGTTGACCTTTACTGAAACAACAACGCTCTGCGGTGTTCATTAGCACAAGTGAAGGGAACATTGCCGTGGAGTCGGGCCATGCAATCATGCGGTGTTTCAGTATAGGCCGGAGATCATAGGAAATCACTTATACTGAGGATATCATAGTAAGCTGATTATATCTTACCGGGTGTAAGCAAGGCAATACTGTAGAGTGACTTCTTCCACATTTTGAAAGCAAGTATGTCTCGCTATATTAAACTAACAGTCCTCGAGTAAGTTGTAGCATCAACTGTTCTATTTAAACATATAATTGAAACAGTTACAGCACAATGACTGATGGTCGATGGAAAGATTACAGCGATACGTGAACGTTGGACAAGCTGGCGTCGGGCGTTACTCACTGTTACACAGCGTTACATCATCATTCAATATAAACATATCTTTTTAACAACTTGTATGGCATGAAGATCAAGAGTTTCATTACTTTAGTTAATTTCAAAATTCGGTCTATTAGCACAAAGGTTTCGTCACCGAGCCAAGAACCTTTTAATAGTCCCGTATGTTTCAAGCTATAAATCATTTGATGCAAAAAATAAATTTGTCTATTTCTACGGAAGCGTAAAAGCAATCTTTTATAATAAACCACAATTCGGTTATGGTAATGAACAGTAGTGAAGTATAAGTATTTTAGTACGAGCCTATCGTCGAGGATAAAAATGATTACATGACAAACTTAATTTCGTGACAATAATTAAATGCGGACGATTCGGAAAAGGTGAATTCACAAAGGTAAGTATGCAGGTTAGCTAAAAAGGCTTAGTCACCGAGCGCACCTCAAGCCTGCGAACAATTCGATACATAGATATGCATGTTAAAAGCTTGTAAAATGTTTAAATCTTGTATACCAACGTCATAGAAGAAAACTAATCTTTTCTAATTCTAATAGAAGCGTCAAACCAAAACATTATAAAACAGTACTCGTTAAAATGCAAAGAGGAAGCACGTGTATTTTTATACCTGACAGAATATTTTACATCAAATCGAGGAAAAGGATGATGCGTCGAAAATGTCTATTTGGTTATATTCAGTCGTATCGTCAGAGGTGAATTTAAAGCGGTAGGTAGTAGCGAGAATTACAGGCATTTGATTTGACGCTGTACGCGTTTCTTCTCACGCTTTAAAAGCTAGCCGATTAGAAAGAGCGCTCTGGAGGCCGGGGCCAGGAGGACAGTGGTATAGAGTCGGTGAAGGGAAGTATCGCGTTGAACACAATCCATGTAGCGTTAATAAGCGTCGGGCGGAGTGAGGAGGCGGTCTGCGGAGTTAGAGGCAAGCGGCCGGGGTCGGTGCGCGGTGCGGGGCGAGGCTAGAGGCGGCACGCGGCACACGTTACCTGTCCGCGCTCGTCCGTGTACACCACATAGGGCGCGTTTGGTGGCGCACAGCCTTTCCATCCCGATACAAAAAGCGACAAAAGATTTGCAATGCGGACGACAGCCGAAGCGGTCATTCGGAAGGCATGTAACAGAAAGCGTTAAAATAAATAAAAAGATAGTGCGACCGAAAGAAAACACGGGAGCGACGCGCGTCGACAACCGCAGCAGTACCGATGAATTATCACGCATAGCACACACGAGGAGCCACTAGTATAATGAGAAAAAATACCTGATGAGCCAAACGTATAGGGGTGGTGGATTCTATTCCATGCGAAAATTAGAAGGCGGCGGTGTTAGGTGCGGGCCTGCTGCTGCAAGCCTGGAACCACTAGGTACTGGATCGACACAATGGCCAAGCGCACCCGTGCGGAGCGTCTTCGAGAACAAGCGTGTACGTAGCGGGAGACGGCATCGACGGACCAAGCGCTCAACTCTCAGTACGACGATACTCACGATTAACGACGATCGACAATAGGTAATAAAAAACGTACAGTCATGCAATTCAAGCGTTATTATTACCGGGATCGTAGATACGAGAAATATACACGCATAAGATAATAACGGTAAGTGAGTAGATAAATACATAATCGAATAGATATAGCGTAAAACTACCGAGACATCCGCGAGGTAGAATACGCCCGCGTCGTCCTTACAGTGATACAATACAAACGTGACAACACGCCTAGCGCTAACCGCCCCGACAGGCCAGGGCGGGACACTCGCACACATAACAGTCTCTACGGGGAGACCCCGCGCCCCGCCCCCCGCCCCGCGCGCGGCGAGCCCGCGCCGCTTATGTCGTCTTCATCTTTTTGTAGGGGTTGACAGCGGCGGCAGCGGCGGCCGCGGCGGCGGCGGCAGCGGGCGGTGCCGGCGGGGGCACCGCATACATATATGGCGGTTGGTAGTAGCCTGGCATCGGCATGCCCGGCCAGCCCGGCCGCACCATCAGAGGCCGCATCAAGCCCGGCACGCTGGCGCGCGCCTTGATCTGTTGGCTGTACGCCGCCGCGGCGTGAGCCATGGCCGAGTGCTGTGCCGCGAGCGCCAGCGCGGCGGCGTAGTTCTTATGAGCTACTTCTTTAGCGACGGCGGCGGGGTCAGGTGCTGCGGGCTCGGGATGCGCGGGCGGACTGGCGGGCTGCGGCACGGGCATGGCGGGCGCGGGAGCGGGCGCGGGCGCCAATTGCGGCGAGGGCGTCGGCGCCACGCTCGCCACGCTCACCGGGGCGGATGATGGCGGCGCGGGGTACTCACATGACACGGGCACGAACGGCTGCTGCAGTTGCATCAGTTGCTGGTACGTAGTCGCCGGCTGGTAGACCGGCACACCGGCCTTGTCCGCGGCGGGTCGCTTGTACGGCACCACGCCAGGGAATGCCTGCAAACGAGAGTTAGTCCATGAATAATTTATTACGAGATGACCGACATGGACTACCGCGTATTGCGACGATACTTACAAAGTTATCGTAATAGAAGGATCCGACGCTTTTCATGTCCATCTGAAACGAGAAACAAACGGTTGAACGGAAAATTTCGGGCGTGAGGTCGAAGAACGCGTGGCGAGCGCGGCGCGCGCCCGACGGCGGGGGAGTCCGTCGGGCGAGCGCCGCCGCCTCGCGGGCTGGGTAGGAGGGGTGCGCGAAGGGAGCGTGCGGGCGGGACGGGAGCGGAGGAAAGCGTGCAAAGCTGGCGGTTGTACCGGTGGCGGCTCGTGTTCGGCGGGTGCCGGCCGCTTCTTGCCAGGCTCCGAAGTCGCGCTCGCCGCCGGCTGCTGCGCTGCGGCGGCCGTCTACGTGAAGCGAAGCGTCGCAGGACGGGACAGAAACAATAACGATGTAATAGATGCACAGAATACACCTAAAGCTCGGCGTAAGGTGGATATTATGCGAAAGAGAAAAAAATTAAAAGCGTGAGTGCGACGGAAGCGTGGCGCAAGTGTAGGCCGCGGGCGAACCGAATGAAACAGATCAAGCTCTGCGAACATAAGCGGCGTCACGGCGGGCGAGACGAAGCAGAAGAAGAGAAGCGAGAGCGAGGCGAGAGCGTGCAGCCAGGTGGCGTACCGCGCCGCGCGCCTGCGCCTTAAGGTGCGCCTGCAGGTGCAGGGGAGGGTGGAAATAGCGGCAGGGGTCGCGGACGCAGCGGCCCTTGACGGCGTCCATGCACACCGTGACACAGCCGTCCTCGTGCGCAGCCACGGGCGGCGGCGGGTGCGCGAAGCGACACTCGGACTCGGCGCGCTTGCACGCGCCGCGCTGGAACTCCCGGCACACCTGCACCACCACACACGCCTCACACCAGCCCGCCGCCTCGCCGACTGCCCACGTCCCACCCGCTTGCCATCACACATCCCCCTACCCCCCGAGCGGCCTCACTTCACGTCCACTCCAATACAAACCACGCGCCTAATGCCTTTTCTATATATTTACATTCTTTGTGACGTATCTTACATGATGGTCGATAGAGTATAGCAAATTCGCAATCTTAATTATTGAGAATTCAATGATTATAGGAGTTAAGGGACAACAACGTGGAGCGTAACAGTAAAAAGTCGATCTCACCGGACGCCGCTTGGAATTAGTTGAGATTATCATTTCGAGTTCAGTTTATTTTACGCATCCGTCGCATGTTTATATGGTTTGGTTGACGTTTTACCTAAGATTATAGGTACCATAACGTCAGGAGCTACACGGTTATCAGATATTAAGCTTGTGACACGGCACTATTGATGCAAATCGATTAATTACATTGGTTTGCAAATATGAAAGTTATTAAAACACAGATAGTAACAGGGCATCGTAATGACAGAAATCGATATTGCAGTAAGAGTGCGTGCCTTTCTCCGGGAGGGTAAGCGAGTGCTGGTCGCGAAGCGCACGCGGGCGGGCGAGGCCAGGGCGCCCTCGCACCACAACACACCGGGACAGTTAGGGGCATCTTAGCCGAAATTCGCTAAGGAGACCGACAGTATTTTAAAATAATTTATGATTGCAACTTAAATATTGGAGTTAAAAAAATTATAGTTACTTGTCGGTCTCCCGCGCACGTGGCAACATCGGAAAGCACTACGCGGATCAGGGGCGAGATAGAATAACCTATGTTGCATGAGATGAGAAGGCAGTTGTCGTGGCTTACCTCGAGACGGTCGGTGCGCGGCAGCTTCTGCTGCAGCACGGGCTGCTGCATGACGCCGAGCGGCGAGGCGGCTGCAGCTGCGGGGTCGTGGCCCAGCATGGCGGGCACCAGCTGCGGCGCATAATATTGCGCGTACGTCGAGCCCACGCCCGGCACGCCCGACAGGTACGGCGACGTCGCCTGTGCAACACAGTAACACTACCTCAACATAATGAATCTCCATTTTATCGCTATTTCCACTGTACATGTCATTCTTAAATATTCATTTGCAAGCTCGAGTCTCAAAATCATTCTACAAAAGCAACCATTACCGGTGACGCCCTACAATACAGTGTTATTATAATTATTTTTAAATCGTTAGTGTACGTTAGCCAAAATAAGCTGTGACATGCATCTTTAGATAGATTCGAAAAATTAGTTTGGTAACTGAAGCATTACGGTATTTTGTCCGTCTAGCTGTCCACCGGCCACCACAAAAATACAGGGGATATAGGAATAAAGGGGGTGGAGAGCGGGAAGGGGCCAATGCGAGTCGAATATGTATACAGAACAAATATGCGACGTACAGAGTGATAGACGGGAAGGTGGTGGCGCTCGGTAGCCGGCGGCGCTGCGAAGCGCTCGGCGGCGGTTACCTGCGGAGCGAGCAAGGCGAGGCTGATGGGGTCCAGCGCGGCGAGGTGACCCGCGGCCGCGCCAGCGCCGCTCATGCCGCCCACCTCGACACAAAACCACACAAACACACTACTCATCGTGCGAGGACACCACTCCGCCGCCCCCTTTGCGTCGCTGCGCGCACCATCCACTCCTTCGACCTCTTTTCGCCTTGCTACTCTCTCTATTAGTTCCTATTACAGGACGGACATGCGAGTAGCGACACCGAGGTGTGACGGGTCGCGACTTTAGCAAAAGTGAGAACAGTGAGGAATATGACATTATCGGTGATTAAATTTGCAATACCACTTTTACCCAGTTCATACAAATGTGAGTAAGTTCGGAGAGTAGTCATGCCACTTAAAATACAAATTATACAAACATGCTCAAGCGAGTGGGGAGCGATCGGCCATCGGTGGCGAAGTTTAAGTTGTGCCTGACGGTGCGACTGTCACATTTATCTCGCGCACAGATACACGATCTATCGTCTACTTTTGATTCCTTACATGTTGCCATCTCTCGCTGTGAAACTTTAAATTAAAACGACTGAACTCTATTGCAAGTGCAGTTGTATCCATTTAAATAAAGTTGATAGCGTACCATTAATTTTAAACTTGTTCTAAGATGACTTGGCTGTATGGTTAATTTAGTCTCTAAAGAAAACATCGCCGAGGCATGTTACATTTCAAATGTACTGAATGACATAGTTGACGCTGAGATTACTCGCGGCACAACTTAAACGGGATGCTTTTAAAACTCTACGTGTTTCATTAAGTCGAACGCTTAAAGGGTACAGGATAGCAAGTACACCGAAAGCTGCGTGTTGCGTGCACTGAGTACGTACCTAATGAGGACCGATCGCTCGAAGCGTTTGTTTAGAGCGAAAATAAAAGTGAGAGAAAAGCAGCAGTACTAACCACTGCCGGCACCTGGCCGGGCAGCACCTGGCCGGGGGTAAGGCCCATTTGCTGCATGAGGGCGTTCTTCAGTGCGAGGTGGTTCCGTCCGTTGATGAGCAGCTGGTCCTTGAGGTGCTGCGGCGGGTGGAAGTACTTGCAGGGCGGCTTCTCGCGATTACACCGACCCTGAAACACATAAAAATATTGGTTTAGTCACTTTTTAATGAAAGTTTACACTACAAAATTATGTTTCAGTAAATCCAAATATTTGAACGACCAGATAATGAAGATATATCTAATAAATAGTACACTTTATTCGGAATAAACCTGATAAGTAGATATCGATTGTATTCTATTTTACCCAATTCCCAATGTTCCTACTATCCTATCCTCCTCCTATTCTAATATTGGTATGTATTTATTTAATATATGTACATACCTACGTGTAATAATATACGTCATATAATTGCGGGAGCGGTTCGGGCCATATTCATTCATTTTTGGTGTAAATGAGCCGAGAGATAATTGCCTCTCTGAATCGAAACCCTCTGCCGCATCCATCTATGATGATTTATTTACATCCGCGTAATTAACTGTCGCACTACGTGACGGGAAGGGCTTCGCGGACGTTTTATCGCCACACGCCGGCGCCTCGGTGCCATATTTTATGTTGTGAGAAAAAACGAAATAACGCTTATCGCATTTAAAAAGAAAACATTTATGTACACAAACTGTATATAAAATACTCTGCCTTCAAGATGGGGTCTTTCACTGATTATATCTTCTGGAACTCTCCAAAGCCGTGCGGTGATTTATTGACTAACTTTGATAGTATAGGTAAGTAGTTTATTGCAACCCGTTTACATTTGTGGTTGATATATTTGATCTAACATATGTTTCGTTCCTCTTGTTCATGAATTACTTAAGAAAACCACTGTTTTATTTGACATAAGTTTAGTTTCATGTTCAAACGAATTACATGAATGTGTTTTATACATTTGCGGCATGTCTAACTCTGCTATTGGTTAAATTATAATATTTATTAGTCATATTTTTTTCCATAGTAAAGAAATAATGGCATGTCGAGGCCGTGAGTTAGAGCAGCTGTTAAATATTTCGGAAGATGATTATAGACGACTCGGTGCTTTCATCTCGAGCATGACAATCGTTCAATCACTTCGACGCAGACACATGAATGACGGATTGAAACGTCTCATTGCAACATTAAAAGCAAACAGTCTTTCGCCGGCGTATCAGAATCAGGCGATACAAATTTCGTCTGTTATTAAACTTTGGCAATGCATACCACTCCTGAAGGGCGGTCGGTCGCATTTAGATTAACTTGTTACTGGAAGGCATAATGTTAGTCGGACGGTTCTCTCTCTCTCTCGGTAGCTAGAGAGCTAGGGACGAAGTTATTATTTCTTGGTACTCGAAGTCGTCTACTTTAACAGAGTTTCGATTCCTAGCGTTTGTGAAACTCGAATGGGTGATCACGTACCCGAATAGCAACTATGATAACTCGGTCTATCGAAATGGCATTAGTCGGCGATGGCGTTCGACAATTATGAAGTTTACGGTTCGCTAGGAATTAATGAATTCTGTCGCCAAAAGACAGCATTAATGACGCAACGGCGGCGGGTCAGCTCGGCCCACGTGCCGGCCCACTCACGCACATTTGCTATATTTTCCACGTATTGCTTCCATCTATGATGTCATGTTTCGTTATAAACGGATTAAATACACAAATAGAAGTGGTCAGAAAACCACGACAGCAATTGTAAGCACTTTGCGGAAAGTAGAAACTGTCAGATACCTACTGACCAGAATCTTCTAACAAAACTTATAAAGCGAAATAAATTGTTTAATAGATATGCATTAAAAATAATATAAGCCTTATCTTTCAGAGGGACTTTAAATTAATTGGATGAAATTTATTTTGATGCCTATTTAACTGGATTTTGGATCGAATATCCCGATTGCATTAGGGGCCATTAACACTCACAATACATGATTTGTCGATTACACATCGAATACTTAACGACCGTCTACAAAGCTACTGGACACATTTAACATTATAAAATACTTTATATACAAATGGAATACTAATAGTTACTACCAGTAGTTATTTAATTACCATTTTATAATAACCAAATGTAGTTAATGACACATTTTTTTTAAGCAACGGTAACCTTCGACTACTAATTTCAAATGAACAACAATGAACTGGCTATTTAGTGAAAGAACGACTGTGTCAGGGTCGTTGGCGCGGTCAGAGCATTTAGAAGGCCAGATTGAAGGGATACGTTTGTTTTAGGAGGGTGCTCATTATTAAAACTGTGTCCGGGAGGAGGGTGCTCATTATTAACTACACGATAAACTGTGTCCGGGTAACGGATATCAGGAGCATGCAGGTATAGCGATTAGCGTGACGGATGCCTGCACCGATACAAATGGCCTCGTCGCCGAGACGGATGGACGCCCTCTCTCAGCCTCTATTATCACATTAATTGCAAGCCGATCACTTCTATCCGATCGATTTTGCGTCAATGCAACTGCATCTGTTTTACCTTAATCTACATAAGCTTTATAGTTCACACTAAGGTTGGCATTTTTGGCGCATTCAAAGACCTTTATTTCTTTTAACAGCAATGTAGGATTTATTAAAAAGATCACAAAATCAACCATACGTCTTAAAAATTTTATCTGTTATCTCAAATTATGTTCTTATACCTCTCACAAAACAAGTACAAACAATAGTGTATTACGATTGAAAAAAAGTTTAGGAAAGATAGGGAGAAGTTTGCAAATAATGTGGGGAGTGCAGAGGGTTGAGTGGTCGCGGGTGGGCAATAACCGGCCAAAACTAATAACATTTTTGTGATAGTGCGGGGCAAACCGAGCGCGCTTTCCTCGCCCTGTCCTTTATCACACAACAATGCACTTGCAATACAAAGGAGTTATGTCAGGAGTCAGCTTCTTCTTATCGTCAATTTTATTTTAGTAGACAAGGATTTGAACTTGTATGTCCAAGCGGTTTTGGATTACGTCTGGAGTAAGCTACATCGACAAAACCAGGTACAAAACGACAGGAGGGAATATGTCTCGTCGACTCGAGTTATCCGGAGAGTGCACTCGGCAACTGTAACGCGCATAACGAACGGCCCTCGAGTGTGGCGGAGTCGCCGTAGTCTACGGGCTGCCACTACCTTACTCTTTCTAATTTTATCCTTTCTCCATTTTGACGTCGTATCTATTGTCCAATTTATTTCATGCATAAGTATGAAATAGGTATGAAGTGCAATAATCAATTCCGTTCATCTACACATAATCGTTATCAATCGAGCGCGGCGATATTGGATTTGCAGTATTGTATATGCATGGAAACGTATAAATCAAATAGGATATCGAGAATACGTGCCGAGTGAGGTATGCCGGTCGCTAATCGATCTATCGATCACATCTGATGTATTGGCGACGCGCCGTCGACAGAGTGCGGTCAGCGTAACGCGCGCGCTATGCCGTACTAGACTATTTCACTATTGGCCGACCCCACACGCGCCGCGACAAATCGACACGCGAGGAAAACAATGGGCGAATGATTCGATGAATGACACGCTCACGCCGCACCACCGCACTCCGGACCCACTTGTACGCACCCGCGCGTGTGCCGCTGCCAAAAATGTTCGTGATGTCAAACGCGGACGGGAATAGAAGCGACCGGTGAGACGTGCCAACTCCACCTGTATATAAATAAATGCAAAGACTTCGTATACCTTCACAGATGCTTAAAATTATTTGAGACACGTGCCGCTATTTTACAGCTTTTTATTTAATCAATAAAATATACTAGTTGGAGAGAGATACAAGTGTTTGATAATAACGCCTTTTTCGAGGTATAACTTGAGATATAGCCGGATTTAATCCTTTAAATTTGAAATAAAAAATGAGAGTAATATTTCGGTTTTCACCAATGCCCAAGAAAATATAACAAATAAAATAAGGGAACATGATATCGAGCTGATTCCGGGGATGCCACAAATGATTTTTTGACAAGGTGAAACGAGGGAAAGGTGAAATCTAATTTACAAAATTTTGCGGCTGGGGCGGGAATTAGGTAAGTAAAGTCAATTCTGAATGTTAGTAGAATTTGAATTTAAAATGATTTATAGAAGAGCGGGGGAGTGTCTAATGAGCCGTCACGCGAGAGGGGCTCGTGTTTACGCCCGCGTTGCTCACACTTTTTATTCGGCCCCTTCTGTGGCAAGCGCTCGGCGCCGACTGCCCTGCTCCTGCGACGTTCGCGGTACGAGCTCTATACCGCCTTCTCGTTTCGTTTCGCTTCCTTCTGCTACTAAATTGTAAATATTTATGTATTTTCCACACCGAGAGAACAAAGCAAGCCGGCCGGAAAAAAAAACACAATTTCGAAGAAGCCTTAAACTAAGAATTATTCACTCTGGTGAAGTTTCCAACAAGTTTGCACCGCGGTGCCGTAGCTTAACGTTAAAATATGCATTCGTGCGCGGAGTTATCTCGGCCACTTCTGCCGCCCGACTCCGCCGCGAGCCGTCGCCGGCCGGTCAGCCGTTGTTTATCCCAGCTTTAATATTAGTTGCCCACTTTTAAACGCTAATCTCGAGACGCAAACAATCCGCTGCTATCATATACGGCGGCACTGAAATTATTCATTTTGCTTTTGTGTGGCGCACGCTCGTGCAACTTTACTTTACGAGTTTAATGTTTTAAAATAAATTTCAAGAAATTTTCGGGAAAGTTTAAAGATATGAGTGGCGTTATTCGGAAGTGGATGGTCAGGACGGTGTTTTAGACGGTAATAAAGCGAGGACAAGCTAAGTGCGGAGGCAGGGCAGAGGCGGCGACTGCGAGATTAATGCAACGGAAGCAAGCTCGACCTCTCCAGGTGTTTCATTAAATCGCGCGCGGCGCCTCGGCCGCTCGTACGGCCATTATGAAAGCTGCAAGCTCGAGGGCCATTCGCTTTAAGAACGCCCGCGCCACTTTGTAACGGCCTTAATGAACCTTGTTACTTATAGGCTCGCGTAAATTGCCTGTTTTGCTAGGGTTCTGACTCGCTCGAGAAAAATCATTGGGTCAGCGAACATTCGACACACGAATCGGGTTGGGAATCATTTTATAATACTATAGTAGGTACTTCACGCAGTTCTGTGTCAAATAACAGGCGTGAACAATAGTTCACGTATATATTAACATTAAATATTATTTTTGGGGAAGTTACATAATATATATTGAGAATTGACAATCATTAAAATTGATGGATGAATGGTTGATATAAACAATTTGTACAAAGGTTCGTATCATTATTTTTTCGACATTCTTAAACGTATAGAAAATTATAAAGTGACAGATCAAGTTATAGTGACTTGCGCACTTTATTAAATTGAGTTGGGATTTAATGCGCTACCAGATTAAAAGCTAAATCAATTTGTCCGTATCTTTAAGAGGTCACATGAATGTCGCCGGAGCGAGTGGCGAAATAAGCGTCATTAGAGCGAAGTGGAGGAGTTTACGGCATAGCGAGCTGGGCCAGGCTGCCAGCGCTAACTGGTTTAGCCTGCCCGATGCAGTAATTAGTGTAAGCAGTTTGACGGAGCGCCGCGTCGTAACGCCTCTTTCCGCCTCACAAACTGTCACTAGCTCGAATCGTTCACTCGCACCACGATCTCCCTTAGATATAGAAAGAGCCTATACTTCAATTTTCAAGTCCGGTCAGTTACTAGCACATATTTTCAAACAATAGTTGCGCGTTGACAAAGGTTTCTAGAACAGTAACGGTATGTCCTAGCTTTTGTATCTTCAATAATAGGATATGTTGCTATAGATGTCACTACCATCAGTAACCAACGCAATTGTAAAACGTGCCATATATGAGCTATTAGTTGAGCTTGAAATGAAAAGCTGTTTCGAGGAACATAATTAAATATCTGTCACCGCTTGAAACTTGACCTAGAAACTAGGAACAATACGACGAAAAATATAAGACGATAACGGCGTATAGCACAGCTAACTACAAAATAAAGAGCCTTTAGTCGGTACGATAAGAGAAGTTTAAGGGGAGTTTTGGGGTGCGGGTCGGACCGATAAATTGGGCGGCACTTAATTATGATCTCGGGCGGCATCTTGCAGGCGGCTAATGTCCCGGACTCGTTTAATGCGCGAACTTGTAGTCTCGACTCCGGCGGGCGTGATAAATTTCCATCTGCGCCCCACACCGCGCCTCGCCGACCCTCAGGTGCCGTCAGCGCTCGCTGCCGACTCTCACATATCACTAACAAAATTGGACTTATTGCGTACGTAAGTATATTAAACTAACATTAATAATATGATTGATGATGATTTCAATCGTTGCAAAATTGCCCGCTATTAAAACGACGAAAAAGGTAATTCTTTTATAATTGTCAAGTTGCAGCAAATCCCTGTCTAGAAATAACGTCCTTCACTTCACTGTCTACTTTCTTGTAGTGTTATTGCTCGCTACTAAATTCACTATGGAGTAGCATTAAGTCACGCAATAAACAAGTTTAAAAGCACTGCAAGCATCAAAGTGTGAGCGGCAGTGGCCTCGCTACGCCGCGCCGTACTCACTACACTAAATCTTGAAAACTTACCAACATGTTCACATTAATCAATTTTCTTAACACAGCAGAGTTATTAACTACGGTGATTTACGACGGAAGACAAAAGTTCGCTTTGCGCTACTCCCCGGTCGCCAACTTCAATTTTAAACTTACGGTTTCCGACTAATATGACCAACTTTATTTCTAGCATAAATTGAATTAATGATCCAAGAGAAATAAATAAGCAGCACATTACCCAAAGGTGTAGAGTGAGTACAGTTTAGGATTTGAATGTTCTCTTGGATTTTCTTACAAATTAAATAATAAATAAATTCCACGTTTATGTTATAGTAAACAAAAATCTGCATTTTGTTGATATTTACAGTTGGATAAAGCAAGTCGGTTTCAGTAATGGCGCAACATTTTGCAGGGAACGCTTGGTCAGTGCGAGGTCAGCGGCGGAGTGAATGAGCACAGATGGGCGGGGTGGCACTGTAAGCGAAGAGCGGCGGCCACTGTTGTCGCGATGTTATTGCATCGTGTTAACGCGAGCGGAGCGGGGCGCGGCGCCGATAGCTATAATTAAAGCGGGCAAGACGCCGGCGAGACGTTACGCCGTCCTAACGACTTTTATGGCGTATGTAACATTGCCGGCACATAAAATAAATGTGCCGCCTCTAGCACCTCTATATAGCATAGTGTTTCCAGATTAATAGCGCCAAATGTTTACTCTCTCACGCTATACGACTATTGCTTTTCACATTATGTGGGTCCATATTGAAAACTGAAAGCCTTTGTGTACGGCAACTCGAAAATTATTAAAGTGAAATGACGTTGTAACTGTTTGATAAATATTTAGTGCTTTAATCATAGCGTAGTTCCAAACAAGCAAAGAATATCCGAGACCTATACGTAAAACAAGCATACCTAGTATCAGGCTACTACAGTAATGTTTATCTACATTAACTAATTGCTTGGTTCTATTTAGTCTTGAGACATGTTCATCACTAAAACAAGGTCTTCATATATTAATACAATGTATCGCTTTCAAAGCAATTGGCTAACTGACAAGATAGCGCGAGAGAGTCACGAGGGCGGGTCTGCAGTGCGAGCGGGCACGGACGGGCTGACCGCGTCCTCGCCCTGCCCGTCATTTAATTTAAATCTTTATACATCCATATTAGCTTTATAGGCGACGGGAGCTTTCTCCGGCGCTAGCGGCACCCGAGTGCACTTTTATTGAGGATGAAATACCGTAATTGCCACTCCGCGCTAAACCGTGGACGACGATGTTTGTTTGTGTTATTAATACCTTAGTATTATACTCGTACATATGTATGTGTCACACAGTTAAATTTAATTTCAAATTTAATTGAAAAATACTAATGTAATTATTAGAACATTTTTGGCATTTATAAATTATTATATTATAGAATATAAAATATCTTTGTGAAAGCAATTGCATATGTATTTGCGTGCAAGTGCGATAATTTATGATAATAAAATATAATAATATGATGTAAAATTAAACGCTACCGGGAACCTCAAGGATAATAATATTATGATACTAAAATTTTTTTAGAACGTTTATTATTCGAGTGTATTAAGCGAGTCTGAAAACAAAACGGCAATTTTGAATCACAGCAAGTTCACAATTGACGTCAAATAAGGTATGACAAATAGCGATAGAGAACACGCGGCCACAAAACGCACGATCCGCATAAAAAGAAGGAAATATTCAAAACAATAACCGCTTTTCGTATCTCAATCCCCAAACTGCGGTAATCTTGACAAATGACGGTCCTTATAGTGTAGTCGGCACTACGGGCCGCATTGACAAAGCCCGAAATAAAGTGACATGGACACATAAATAAGCATATTCGATGTTTTATTGAGTGGAGGAAATGTGAAGGAAATAGTTTCCCGCGTCATTACGCGAAGCATCAATCAAAGAGAACGGTCAACTAGTAAGTCAGATTTGAAAAATATTATGGCGTGAGCCTATTTATACCGAGCCACAATACCCGGGTATCTTGATTGAACAATGATAAATCAAAATAAAAAGTTAAGGGTATATAGTTAAAACGATAAAAAAAATTACTTAAAAGGTTTAAATAAAATCCGAACAATAATGTGCCGCGGTAACTATTAAGTACTAATCTACATTTTATACGTTACTGGCAATTATAAAAATATTAGCTGTGAAAAATATAAATATTCTGATTTAGGTTCCATATTCGAAAGTGTAGTTTGAATTTGATGCATCTAAACGAATCGCGGACTTGATAGCAACAAAGAATGGGTGAATTATCGAATTTAGTGGGAGAATAGGTAGTTTTGAGTAAGAGGGCCGCGGCAAGTGCACGATATCTGCATTGTGGCACGGCGCGGCGGCGACGGAGCGGCGCCGGCGGGGCTGGCGGCGTGGCGGCGCGGCGGCGGCGGCGGCGCATACATCAAGCACGCGACCTCCCCGCCCCCGCCCATCTCACCCCTCTAACCCATACACAGTCCCCTCGTTTTAGCAATTATCATCATTGAACTACCACTTTGATATAGAATGGAGAGCTTGTTTTATGGTTACTTTTCTTTTTTATCCACCTTCAAGTTAATATAAAAGCAACATTGCTTATGCAACCAAAGAGGGTAATCTCAAAGTAACTACGCATTCAAGTTTAAATAATTGTTGCCATTCGGATCATGAAAGACGAGGAATATTAATAAAGTATTTAGTCCATGATTCAACAAGTTAGTGTAAATTATACTATCAATACATTATTGAAATCAAAGTTATTACAAGCAACAATAAGTGAATAATAATAAAGTCTGCAGTAACAAAAACAATTTATAACTCCAAGGATATTTGTTAGTTTCTTTTCAACATAAAACGCGAGTCATCCAAAGCGTTAACGATTTCCAAGGCGGTTATTGCCTCGCTAAGAAGTGGCACGGGCGCGGTAATCTAGACAAGATCCCCTACAATAAATATGAAGCCGATAGGGCGTCAGATATCCTTCTTTTGTCTGCTACTAACGAAATGGCTAATAAATTGCGTACATTTTTTGCGCCATGACTTTACCTATTTTTATAAATTTACGTCATCAAAAAGAATAACGTAAACGATTATGATGTAAGCTATTGGGTTCACTAAGCGTTGAAAATACAAGTACGTTATACAATGTAATTTTGATTACGAAAATGTCTTGTTACGAATATGTTCAGAGAATTAGTCTATGACGCAGTAAACCAAGACATAGTTAAACTATTTAGGTAGTAATATATAACGATATTATCGGAAAGTGGTGAGATATTTTATTTAAAACTTTATTCCTCTAAGTAATAAATTAGGTACAAAATTATTTTGAAATGCAAATACTGGAAGTTATAAATTTGATATATATTTCTTACACACATTTAATTCCGTATACTTCTATACTGAATGAGTCAACAGAAACTTCATTAAGATTAGAGAACAAGGGTTTCCGTATTGTCGCGTCAATGAAACGACCACGCGGGTACATTACCATGAAAATTATGTCTAGTCCGAGCCATTTGCATTTATGAATCATGCTTATTACAAGATGCACTAGACTGCGAACTCGCAGCTCTGCTCTTCTATTATTATACGTGCGCTGTGAAACAATTCAAGTTTTTGTTAATTAGTACGTATTGTCCGCGGCTTTGCTCGCGCGGATTTAAGGATGCTTATTTTGTCGGAGGATCATGAAACATGTTGCTCGTGCAGCCAGACAGATTAAAACAATAATGTTGCGGGCTGTTTGCTGCGTGATGATTGCGATTTAAAAGTACAAAAATAAATCCTTAACTTGTGAATATTGTTTCGTCTTCTTTTCATATCCGTCGCAGCTTTTTAACGAAATTATGGCTTACATGCTCAGAATAGCATATATTGCATTTTATACAGCAATGGAGTTAATATATTAGGTATAATAATAGGAAGTAATTAACTAGTTTTAAAAAAATATAATGATTATGTATACGTATGTTATGTTATCTAAGAGCGTCGGTGGCTCTGGGGTTTGAACACTGGACTTGTAATCTACAGGTCTTGGGTTCAAATCTCGCCATGTACCAATGTGATTTTCGATTTCTCATATGTACATAATTTACCCGACGTTCTTACGGTGAAGGAAAACATCGTGATACAACCAGATATGTGTGAAATCAACGAACCCGCACTGGGCCGCGTGGTTGACTATGGCCTAGTCACCCCTAATTAGGGTAGGCTCCGATCTCCTCAATGGGGACCTATAGTGAGCTGGTGATGATGATGATATTATGTTAAGATACCGAAATAAACCTAAATTGAACACACGTTATAAAATATGCATTCTAGTGAAAACTTTTCAGGACATACGCATTCAGCTGAATTTATTATAAAATATATATATAACAATTCTCTTGTCAAGAATTGTAGAGAGCAGGTTCAATTTATATAGGAAATGACGTATGCCCCAATGGGACACAAGAATCTCTATACTCATGTTGACTTTTGTAGTTACATACAGTTTTCGTGTTTGAACGATATTAGTATTCGATTGACGTCGAAGTGAATTTATTCTATTAGAGGTAATGTATTCATTGAAACTGATTAATTAGGTATGTATGGTGAGGTGACGCTTGGCTGGTTGGTAATGCGACGTCGCACAGGCCGGGTCCCGAGTGGTCGGCGACAGCGTGTCATATATCGAGGTTATATCGGGTGCAGAAAGCCAACAAAGGCAGCAGAGTGTGGGTCAAGTGGCGCGTGTCCCGATGACGCAGCGTGCCCGCCGCGCCGCGCTCTCCGCCGCTATTATCCTATGCAAATCCGGATTGTCCAAATATCGTGTGTGCCGCGGGCTACCTGCTATAGCGGCTATTAATAACGCGTCGCTACAGATACGTCCCGTTCGGACGAGCAGCTCTGACCATCGGACTGTACCTGCAATGAGGCGGATCAACCCGCTCATGTCGTATTTGACTAAGCTGTGACCCATTGAATGTATTTTCGACACAGACGTTAAATTATTAATTGGATTTTTCGCAACAGACTAGCGGATTTTCCAATGTTATTCCATAATCCTGTTGAGTTCTAATCATATACACACTTATGAATGTTTCAGTGTGTGTGTGTTTACTACTTAAGAATCATAAGTTCAAAGTCTAGTTGATCTTCATAAAACGTTTTAATAAGACATCTTTAAAACGTACAATGTGATGTATGAAAAGAAATCAAGAAACAGACAGAAAATTTAGTATAGACTTTACACAGTTTACCAAGTACTGTAAAAAATGCTATAGCGAAGTCTTATAAAAAATACGCCGCCTAGAAGACAAAGACTAATTTAATAGTAATCTGAAACAAATTGGCAACTGATTTAAAACACAATTATCTTGTAATTTACGCGCAATACGACGATAACTGATGTGTAATGAGGTTTTTCAATTATAACAGTTTGCAATAAAAACTACAAATTGTGTAATAACGCATTACAACTGGTTATGGTGACGACATTTAACAAAAAGTGTTAAGATGGTGAACGTTTGAATCATGACATCTAGAAATTAAATAGTTATTAAAATTATATACGGTATTACAAACGAATCGAACAATGGGAACAAAATATGGAACGTTATTTAGTAATCTTGAGAAACAGGTTACATAGAGAATAAACTAACACGGGGTCAGAGGTTCGGGTCAGGTTATTCCGGGTCGAACAGTGAAAATAATCCGTTGGGGTAACACCATAGCGCCTCGTGTAAGAAATAATACGGCTAAATGAAATAACGCAATTACCGTCGGTTCATATAGCTGTTACTCTTATTATTGGGGCGAACATTTAAAAGTGGGCATCCATTAAATCCGCATTAACGGCCTAAACATTCTAGAGTTTATTTCCTAACCGTTAAAAGTATTTAGATATACACAGAGTTGAATTATTAAATTCTTCTTAGTATAAAACCGTTACATTTTTTAACTGTAAAAGCTGTTAGTGCTTCTAAATGAACAGTTCCTTTCAAGTAAAGATTTTAAACGGCATAAGTGCCAAGGATAAAGCCAAGTGGTCGCTCTAAGGTACCCTCGAAAGTTTTTTGACGGCCGCTCTGAATAATTGAATTAGTTGCCGTCAGAGAGCGACCGGACTCGACGTTGACGCTCCTTCGAATACAGAAAGAATATAAAGAAAACGTTAAAGTTGTGACGTGTTTGAAAGAAAACTGAAACTCTAATAGAATTATAGAAGGTTAAAATATCAGACTTCATTACGTTAAACTAATTAGCAGTGAATACCTCGACGCGTTTCAACACCAAACGCATAAAGAAATAATACAAGTTTATTTTTATAGAAACAAAAATACAAATAATGAAAATCGTTGCCACTTACCGAAAAATGGAAAT
Organism: Papilio memnon; assembly: GCA_003118335.3. NCBI lineage: Eukaryota > Metazoa > Arthropoda > Insecta > Lepidoptera > Papilionidae > Papilio > Papilio memnon. The sequence goes on from LD699455.1 coordinate 3,347,826, forward strand.
ATATTCTGGAATTATTTTGAAACAAATTGAAAAAAAAAATTGATCACATTTTAAATCCCTCCGTCCAGGTGAGCAGTCGACTGGGGAATGGCCGCAGCGCCGCTCACCCACTGCTACAATTTAATTAAATATGGCTTCGGATTAACCGTGTACGGCTTCACACAAACTATCCAGTTTCATATTTTTACTTCGCTACAAATGCGAGTGGACATGGTGACAATTAACCTGGACGGTAATTATTTCCACTGCCTACCTATACAGACGGATAAGTTGCAGAACGTGGCTTTTGAATGTTGTTTACCTGAAACAAAACAGAATAACATCAGTAAGTCGAAGGATTTGTAACCGCTGAGTCAATTAAGTTAAACAATATCGCTAATAATAATACTGTCAGTTGAAGTGACGAATCAAAGTTACTCCGGTGTAAAGTCTTGACTTTGACAATAATGGGTTTGGTGGCAAAGCGCGCGAGGGGCGATGAAAGGGGTGAGGGTGGGGGGTCCGCGATTGTTTCCGATGATAAACACCGGCCGCCCGACGCCATCCAAGAGCCCGCGCTAATTAAACAACAACGGGGAAAATAAATTTTATTGTTTCAGAACTACGCTTCTTTGTTTCAGGTCTACGGAACGGTTACCTCGGAAAAATATTTGACTGACGCCTCTCAAATCTCATCCGTGGAAATTGTTTTGCCGCGTCACGATTTATTTTTCAGCTAAAAAGTGTATCGCCGTACGAGCGCGCGTTTGCGATGACGCGCCAGAATAGACTGAGCGGATTGACACCTCGACGGAAAGCTTCTAAGTGCAACGGCGGGAATGGAGTCGAACCCCATTAAAGATATTAACATTGTCGTTAAAATTGTAAAACGTCATTTATGTTAAAATAATGAGAATGGTGTTAAGATTAATGTAAATATACATGAAAATTATACATCGCATTTCCTTGCCTGATACAATTTAATACTCGCAGGAATTATGTTGACGTTGACAGGATAGTTAATAATTAGGTCGTGCGGCTGACTGTTATGGGATTTCTGCGCGATGTTTCTAAAGTCACGGTAAGCAATGTCCTATGCGAAAACTTGTCCTTCTGAAGGGCGACATAGGGTTGCTGGCGGTGAATATGATAACTTGTGATTGCGAGTGTACATGACAAACGAGTGGTTCGTGAGGTTGCGGAAGCGACGCGGGGTGCGCGGGCGGCGGTGTCGGATTACACCGCAACGCACAGCCCCACAACTACACAGCACATCCGCCTCGTGTCATTAACGACTCTGAGTAATTAATTACCCAAACATTGAGATATTGTGTTTCTTGGCGGTACATTGTTAATGCGCCGACTAATGTACTAGTTATGGATTGATCGAGTTCGACGGCGTCTAGCGACACATCAGGTCGGCGGCGAGGCGCGCCGGCAGGCTGGATGAATAATTTATAGTTTCCGGTAAGCGAAGTCGTGGCCTCAAGTGTCAATTAAACAAAGTATTCGGAAAACACCCTTTAAATTAACGGGTCACTAAATTGAATTCGGAAAATTAACCGGAATAAGGTGCGGTGTCCGGAACAAAAACTTAATGTGTGTTCCGGAAACTACCGGTGCGAAAATGAGAAATTACACGCGGCATCCGTTTCGGCGAACTCATTCTCTGAGCGCGATCTACAAACTATTATCTACGAACAGCTACTAGCTACTCAATTCAATTTAACATAAAGTTAACATCAATTGTCTATTAATAATAGAAATTTAACCACTCATGATATCCACTTTGCGATTTAATTCTTAAATATACGTTATTAAAAACGCAAGCATTTATTACTAAAAATAATCTTTATTTCGCAAATATAGTCAGATGGTGGAAAAGCCCGTTATCTTATCTACAAGATAACGATCAAGTAATAAAGTATGCCTTCCTTACAATTATAACAGCAAAGTTCTAGCAAACATTGAGATTTGTGAGAATTTGCAATATCTAAGAAACTATTATAGCATTGTGAGATCTGTTTACTTGCATAAGATCAATATCGCGCTGACAAAGACCCCACTGCTATGTAATGAATTTTGTGAATCCCTCGAGAGCTGTTACAACTAAATGACAAAGATCTATGTAACTACATTAAACAAATACATGCCTGAATGGCTTTTGTTATTCACGGATTTTTAAAGTAGATTTACTTATAAAATTACGGCAAGTTTATTATACTGTTTATATAATATTAATTACTTCACTCTTTCGATATTACTTAAGTTGATTGCCAGAGTATTTTGAAATGTTTTGTTGAGGTTTGTTTTAATTATAATTAAAATATAGCTAAATGCTTGATGACCCAACGGGAGGGATGTTTAGAATGACGGGGGTCGGAGTCGAGGCAGGGGTGGGAAGCTCATTAAAGGATGTGCGGTTCGTCTCTTCGGTGTCGTACAAAAACGGCCCGCTGTCCGTTACAGTATGGGCTGCAATTAAACAACAGAAAGAGCAAGCGCACATTGGAAATGCGCTCCGAGTAAGTGATGTGGGTACGGCGGTAAAATGGTTATATATGATTACTTTGCGTCTCTAGAAGCTGACTTCACCCAAAATAAGCTAGACAACTAAAGCGTGAACAAATTTCATTTGCAAAATGAACTACAAAAAACTATTTTTTGTCTATTCTTCTAAGGATTAACAATTTTATTCGATGTATTGTATTAAAAGTAAAACGTTTATAAAATTTGTAAAGATTAAAAGCTGAACTTCGTTATGAAAGAATTCGTTTTGAGCTTTAATGAGGTTTCCGTACAAAATTACCGAACATTTTTCGGTCATTAAGCGGCGGAGTGGCGGAGTTTAATACAATCGGAATCAAATTAAGTTGATTCAGTTGCGGCGGCGGCAGTCGGGCGCAGTTGATTCAGCAGGAAGCAGACACGTGCGCCGCCCGCCGCCGCCCGGACTCGCTCGCAATAAGAATAAGAAATGAACCGATAAATTCTATACACGACTCATAATGTTAGGAGTTTTATACTAAGAAATAGAAAAGTGCCTCGGATCGTAGACATCTTGTGTCTTTCTCCTCAGTAACGAAAAATAAAAAAGGTTATAGATTTGCGAAATAAAATGAACATCGCTTCAAGCTTACGTTGAGTATAAGTGTATGTTTAAAACATAGCTGCATAGAAGTTTCACATTTGTAACGAGTAATTATGATTATGTATTACTTCAGATGACAATCGCTCTAGTATCCACTGTCGTGCTTTGCTGGCACAATCGAACCCGAAGCGGTGTCGGTTATTCCGCTCAAGGCACAACCTCGACGACTTATCGCCGGCCCCGACGCGCCTGCTACGAAGCTTTCATTACTATGCAAAACAAAAGTCTGCGCATTAATTGGGTTATATTTAGCGATACTGCAATAAGAGAAATTAAAATTTTACTTTCATTTATGAACAAAAACATGATTTTGCACGTGATCTGAATCTATAGACACTGTTTGTCTAGAAGTAAACAAGCTGACAAGGTCAGAACTTCTTAAAATATTAGATTTGAAGTTGCCAATTTTACAGCAGGAAATATGAAGATGGATTAGTTAATTGGAGGATCGAAGTTTCAGGAGGCGCGCGAGAGCAGGTCACGAGGGAGCTGCAGTGCGGCGACATCAGCTTCCAAAACACGAAGTCGAAGCGTTGAAAAATTGCGGCGAACGTTTCGGAACCGCCCCCTGCATCGGCGAGTTGCTGAGCTACATACAAATAAGCCACCCAAGACGCCGCTCCGCCGCGCCTCCTTGCTAGCGAAGCCGCTAACGACCAGGCTAGCGTATTATTCAACCAACCTTATTTCTGATATCATAGACATATGGACATAAGTGTGATTTAACATACAATGATTGCTCGATAAGGGTTGAAATGTAAAGACAGATACTAAAAATATAAGAAACACATAGGATCCAGCATTGCTACTACATTTCAATTCGTGAAACTTTGGATGGTTTTATTGCATTTCTCGATTGAGAATGCTTAATTGTATATAAGACAAAAATACATTTTTATGTCAACGATCGCCGTAACACATATCGGTTTGAAATTGATAACTGACAAAAATTCATTAAAGGTTAAACACTGCTGCGGATCGAAGTGGCGGGTGTTCATAAAATAATTTTTACTACAAACAATAACATTTATTACTTGGCTACGTATTAATGCGCGTTCAGTTTACAGCCGTGCGGGCGCCGCGGCGGCGCGCCCCCTTGTTTGTTGTCCGGTTCAAACATCTTTGGAAGCGAATTATCCACCCCTACGCAATGAGCCTCGTACTATTGTATCGTCGCTCGAAGCTTGTGCGCTACAACGTTTCATCTTAATAAATGTCGGAACGATTTGAAAGAGCTACGTGATGTATTAGAGTCGAAGAAGTCGTGCGGCATCTATTTCGCGCAAATCGAATGTGAAAAAAAGCATATATAAATTACGCTGTTGTGACACGCGTTTATCTGTTTTATAGTAGAAATAAAACCAGTGAACGTTTAATAAAATACAAAACGTAGCGATGCTCGAAAGTGGACAGTAAATGGCGCCTGGATTGTCCGTGTTCTGAGCGGAATAAAATTTTATATCGGCAAATTATTCGTGACAAACGATGCGAATGACACGACTTTTGCCTTAAACTCAAGTTAACTCGTTGACCTACGTGTTAGGATTGAATGTTTTTTTATTATAACGTGTCTTTTGACGATTATTTTTGTATATTACGTTCTCGTTAGAATTGTTAACTAACTATTATTAGTTGTAGATCCATTGTGTTAGTTAGACTTGGAAATGTCACTAAACGTAATTTAATAAGCCGTTAAGATTGGACCGTATGATAAGAATTAAATATGTCATATATTCAGTTGAAGGCGGACGGGGGATTGCATTAAGCCATTTGAGGACATGTGTCAAACGCGCAGCAAGGGCCGTTTTTGTTATAACCAGAGGGCGAGAGTTTACACAAAAACAGTTCAACACGTCGGTTTTAGTGCGACAAGGCGTTCGCAATTTTTTAATAAGTTTAACATAAATTGCTCGTGATATTATGGTATTAGTTTGTTTGTTATGTTGTATGGTAAAGTTTGATGGGGTGGGCCATAATGAGGTGAGATATGAGGTAAGTGGGGCGCGGTCGTTAACGGCGATCGCCCTTGAGGGTGCAGTTTGCGCGCGCGTCGCCGCTCAACGCCAATTTTACGTTCACCACGTCGCTAACGCGGCTTGTTAAATCGACGAGACCTTCGAATTTATTTTCCCCGTCGCTTATTGAACGTACTTACTTTCAAATGTTCATTTCGTATATTGTAACCGAAACGAACGGTTGCGCAACTCGAATACGACATCCAATACGATAAAAAATACTGAGTCATTTGTTTTCATTTTATTTATTGCATCATTGTTTGAAAGTTCTGAAAGATCGTGTACGTATGACATTGTATACGCGGTTATGGAATGTTACAGGGAAAGCTCAATACTATTACCGGTTGTTTAATTTGCAAGGCCATTATTAGTTTACAGGATTGCAAGTGGTGGCAGTCGTTGAGGTGGTAATGCACATGTAGTTACCGGCTGTGGATGCTCATTTGCGTATCTAAGTGAGTCCGTGGAGGCCATTAGCCAACGATCGAAGACGTCATTACTCGCAGTGGCGCGATAAGGAGCCGCGATGAGGGACGGCGAGCGGCAAGGGCCTGCGTCCTAACGAGTCGCGGCCAAGTGGACAGCTATAGTTGCTTTCAGCCCCTGGCGAAAATCAAATCGACTGCTCTTATGGTACAGACGGTTAAGTGCCGCCTATTATGTAAATTTTCGGCAAACGGTGGCGAATAATGGATATTAACTTTACTCGCGTAATTGTAATGCGTTAATTACTTAAATGTCTCGCATTAAATTTTGTTTACAGAGTTCACTTGTATATTGACTTCACCCTAATGGATGCGAATAATTAAACCGTGCTCACATGCTTGCGATATTACACAGTTAATAAGAGGTCAATAATCTTAAATATGATACAACTTAGTTAGTCTAAACAAGCATGGTCTTGCACTCAATATAATTAGAGAAATGTAGAGGGATGCAAAGTATTATATTTGTAGCGTATGATGGTCCTGCGGACAGTTTCCGTGTCGACTCTCCGCTTAGATATTAACGTGATTGCCAGAGCACGGTCTGCGAGTTCAGAGCGATACTAAACAACTTTACATTTATTTTCATTGAGTCCAAAAGCATCTTAAGAATTTATAAACAGTCAACAAATTTGAGTAATTTTTAAAAATCTTAGAGATGCCTGTATTGAATTTATAAAATCGAGCATATAAAAAAATAAGTACGTATAACATAAGTAATGAAGTATTTGTTGAAATAGCGGAGTGTAGGTCGCGCGGGGGTCCATGCGAGCGACGTTAGCGGTCAGCAATTTGGGTCGAACTTGTTTAGATGACCCGAAGCTGTGCTCTGTCAAGCCACCTCAGGCGACCACTTAATCTAATTTACGAGATTACCAACTAGCTTTTCATTTACGATGTTTAAAACTTTTAACCGTTACGAGAAGTTCTTAATTTGATAAATAAACAATGGCGACAAGCTACTCGTATTGTAACTTAAGGATAGTACATATAAAGTGATATTTTCAGTATATTTTGCAATTACAATGCATACTATGTTATAGTGTAGCAATATCCGTCATTTCATTTCATAGATCAGGCTAGTTGTTTTAAGTCTTATGACATACACTTTTTCGGACTTCATAGAACTAATAGTAGAATGAATAATTGAAGGCAAGTTCAAAGAACCTGGGGTCGGTTGACAGTGGTGGTGTTCAGGGCAGCCGGCTGGTCCGTTCAGCTACATGTTTTATTCAGAGGGACGCGCGCGCGCCGCCCGTGGCCCGCTTATTACAATACGTCGACTGGCTAGATGGAGGCCTATCTCTGTGATGCCGGAGCACGCGACCGATTAAAATTTCATCTCTCTTTGTTCGGAAACGGAGATAACGGATCGATGTGCGACGTTAATGCACCGGCACGCCTGCCGCCAATCTAAATTGAATCCATCCGTGCACTTATAAATATTTAAAACGACCGACTGCATAATACTGTGAGAAATGTACGTATAACGGTATGTAATATACAACAGTTCTCAATTTAATGTTTAAAAGAATTATAATAGGTGTAGTTATTTTTATGCTAGATAAAATTATACAAACGATAATTTGTATTCTGTTGTTTTCGTGATGCCGCGTCACTTTCTTGCCTCACACCAAATTCTCTAAAAATTGTACTTGCACTGAAGTAATGACAGGTAGCTTTTGTTCATGGCTTACATCATCTATTGATTCTGTCTACTTCGATTCACTTAGTAAAATGCTATAACACTTGTTTCATTTGGCAATGCACTTAGCATTAAAAATTGTATTTATGTATGGGAAAATACTTATAAAAAGCATATCGAGCTAGCGACTATCAATTAAAAAGATCGCCAGATGGGATTCCACCGTTGTATTGGAGCACATAAAAAAATTTCTTAAAAGTGCATTCGATCCGAGAAACATCTTTCAGCAACCAAAGCGCGAGGAGAAAAACCTAGACTTATATATTCGCCCGAGGCCATCTGAATGTTACGTGAAGTTACGAACATAACTCAAATATCTAAAAGAAAAAGACGACAAAGGAGGCCATTTGTTTTAGTATTACGCTGGCGGATATAAGCGCAGCGGCGCAATGTTAGACAGCGGTGTTACGTAGTGGAATTCAGTTCGATATTTCAGAACCACCCCTTAGCGCGTCTGCTCGAATTGTGAAAAATAGAGGGTCATTATTATAGATTATTCTTTTCTCGCTTGCTGATGTCAACGCTTCGCCCTATTTTCTGTCCTCCGGTGGCGCCCAAAGAACAAAATACAAATTAACACCTCCCTGATAGTCGGCCGTCTTCCCTCGCAGCCGCGCGGTACAATGATGCGGTTAATTTGGTGAAATAAATCAGGCTCGCTTTATATTCCCGTCACAGCCGACAGCGGAGCCTCGGTAGCTATTACAGTAGCCGTAATGAGATTTAGAGCGCTCATATAAAGTTATTTATGTGCAGAACGCGACTCCAGCGAGCTGCGAGATGGTAAGCACGAGGGCGGCGCGGCGTTGCAGGAGTTCTGCAAACTCGTATACGTTCGTCTCGAATAGAAAGTAGCGTAGTACCGCCTACAGTATTGCAACGAGCGTGGGATTTCAGATCCGATGATATCGCTTACATATAAAGAACTATAAAGGAACAGAAGATATTTATCTCAAACGGAATATCTAATAGTGAAAAGTATATTATTTTATGTACTATACATGATGTAAGGGCACAAATATGTGACGAATTGCGCAGATAATAATATTATTATTTGAGAAAATCACTGCTTCGCAAATTGTCTGTGAAAATCCAACTTCAGACATTATGCAAAATAATGAAATACAATCTTAGTAATATGAGAAAAAATATTATTACACTTACAGTGATGTTCCCATTGTTTTTATTTATATTTTTTTAGTTCGTTTTATATTTTTAATACAGATGTAATATAATTTATATATTATATTTAATTTAATTTAATTTTAAACAAGAATCGTCTTATTATAATAACTAGAATTCGTGTAGCAAGAATTTCGTCAAGTATTAGTGAATGTTTCTACCGAGGAGCACGTTATTTGGACAATAGCAATAGTGTTATAAGTTATTATTTTTATTCTAGTGAGTGTATGATCGATTGCGTGGAGGGTCCGCTAAATCAGACGCCTTTGTTCGGCCGAGATTAATCACACGCGGCTACGTATGACGGCGGTTGAGTGGAGATATTCATTAGCGGCAATGGATCGGCAAACTCAGTGCAGCTTGCCTTAAGTGATAAGTTGAAGAAAAATATACAAGCATGGATATGTAATAAGCAATTTAATAATGAAACAATAGTATAAGTTCTAACTTAATAATTAAGTTTTAACTTATCCTATTGTTTCATTATAAGCCTTAACGACATGGCTTGACCTGAGTAACAACCTGTACAAGGTTATAAAAGGGACGCAAAATGTAGATATAAGTAAAAAACAAAAAAATGATCAAAATTATAAAGAAGAACTTACTTAAAACGATAGAAATATACAATCAAATACGGGTATTAAGGTTGCAGTATAAGCATCAAGTCTTGGCATTTGCGATATAAACGGCTTTAATATATTTGAAATATACATTACGAATGTATCAAATAAGAGAGCAGGTTTCGAAATCCCATAACGTAAAGGTGCTCCCGCAATCGGTTCACGTACGAAATACAATTTATTCGGGCCACTTAAAGAATAAAATAAATTTCGCAGCAGTTTCACCGCTTCATGTGGGAAGCGGAAGAGCGGAGTCGGCCTGTATTCTAGGCAGTACCGCCGCCCGCGGCGCTGACTCGGCGTTTAGCCGATGCGACGCCGTCTGTGCCTATCTACTTTCTACTGACATCGCCGCCCGTCTTTTGTATACCATACCGTAAGGTTGATTTATGTAATGTCATTATGGGGCTACGTTTTGTAGTTTTGAGTAACCAGTTACATTAACTCTTTTAAATCGACTTCCTTTGCATGTTAACGCTTATTGAATGTAGATCGTGCGGTAGTTTGAACCCTTCAGCTGGAGCACGGAGTGAAAGGACGACGGGTGACGGCCGGCGACAGAGCGGCGCGACTACGAGCGAGGTAACGCGATAGCACAAACAAATGCTCGGACACCGCGCCTCGCGATGTCAATTAAGCTAATTAAACACATAAGGGGGAGAGTGGCCGCTGTGCCGACCAGACCCACCCTCTAGCCTTGTCCCTTAACTGACGCTTCATTTTAACAATAATAGCCATTCCTCTTAGCAACAGAACGTACTGATCGAACTACGCATTAATCGACTATAGGACGATTAAAACTAATTTGATAATGCAAAGGTAATAAACCTTTGTAATAAATGTTTATTCAAAAAACGTCTGTCAATATTTACTTATTCTTAGAGCAAAGTATAAAAGCCGAGCTACAAAATATGCAAACAGCACAAGAGATTCCTCGGTGTAGTGGTAAGTAATTACTCGCCGATGAAATTATGGTAATGAGCGGTGAAAAGACAAATAATAGAATGAGTGCTAACAAGAGATAAGACACGGCTTAATTAATAAAGTTTGCGCGGCCGTCTCGAGGCGATGCGCGAACGAGACGCTCCGATTCTGTAAACGAATCTGATAATCGCTTTCGTTTAATAGAGCGTTAGATTGACGCTATCGCGGGCGAGGAGTCGGCGAGCAGTCGGCGAGCCAGGGGGCGCTTTCACTCCTGACGGCTGTTGATCCACTCGCTAATGCGTCGAGTCAAAGGAGCCGACTCAAAGAGCAACCGGCAAACACCGAGGTGAAGATATAAAGAGTGAATAAGGATAATGTCGAAGATACTGGAAACTACTGCGTAATGGTCGTCAGAGAAAAATAATACAAAGGGTTGCAAGCGTGCGTCAAATTTATGAAAGTTTTAACGAGAGGGGTGAGGAGGCATCAAAGCTTAGGGGCGCGTCACGCGAGCCTCCGCCAGCGAGGCCCGGCTGTCAGGCCACACAGAACTCCCTGCCGCTATTGAAGCCACATTTATTACAATATCGCCAGACGTTAATACATCTGTAATGTGTATACCAACTTTTACACACAGGGTAAAAACCAAACTATGTTTGAGAATCGATCACACATTTATTTTCGCCTAAGTAGAACAATACGTGCAAGCTGAGGTGTGTGGTAATTGAACAATTGGTTATTGTTTATTTAAAAAAAAATATAAAAAAATGTATAATACAATTGAAAACTTAGTAGTGTTAATAGATTAAAGACATTTTAACTGATCGAGGATCTCTAAGCTAGTTCTCATCATAGGTGATTCCACTACTGACACTAAACCGCTAATGTCAACGGAATTGTACTAACACAAGTGCACGCAGGTATAAATATTTGTACAAGTCAAATAAAAAAGCCTCGAAAACTTGTTTTATATATAACTTGTACAGTTTTTTATTAGTTTGCGATTGTAGTTATGACCTTTATTAGTGAATTCCATGTCATGTTATATATGAAACATATTATCAAAAACTACTTTCATGCATGAATTCATAAAAATAAGTCGAATTTTTCGACGATAATAAGTAATTCCTTTCCTACTTCTTATGTTAAAAGAATTACAATAAAGGTCCTACTTTAAACTCAAGTGCCTAATCAGGTGCCTAAAAATGATATTTATGGACTCTAATACTTAAAAAGGGAGTCGTTATTAAAAGAAGTTCTGTTTCAAGGGGCGAAAGAGAGACTGAGTTAGCTACATTATAAAAGTGTATATTTACGGTCGACCTCACGGACGGAAGAGACTTTCGTTTCGGACGTTTTATGGGCGGAAAAATTGAGAAAAGTTGGAGCGGTAGGAATAGCGGTGACGCGGACGCGGGGCCGAGGCCCGGAGAAGCCGGCTTTAATATAATATGTAAATCGAACAGCGGCATCGCGACCTCGCGCTCCTCATCGCCAAACTCATATCGCCGCCTGGACGTATTACATGGGGACTCGTAAATTATCGTGCAGAAGGCGAAGAGGCAAGTTTTACGCCGGCTCGGCGCGGGTCAGCCGGCGTCGGCGGAGGAGGAGCGAAGGAGGGTTACGAGCCTATGAATGCAAATGAGCGTCCCCGCGCCCGGACCTAGCTTTATCGGTTGCCATTTACATAAAACCCTCGGAAACGGACAAACGAACAGACTCACCGCAGCTCTCAGCCATAGCATGTTTCGATAGCAAAGTCATTACTCTATTGACATTGATAAATTAGCTAGAAGTCCATTTGTTCAAAGTTCAAAAAAGTAGTGTACACACCTTGTATAATGATGGCGATGCAAATTGGAATCGATTAGATATAAAAAGCGGTGTTGAAGTGTATACGGCAAACAATGTCCAAAGCGCAGTGAGATGATGAGACTAGTCCCGCCGCGTCGCCGCTGTCCGGCACGCTTGCAGCCGACTGCGTGACGCGATCCTGTGCGGCCTTGTCTTTGTTCTATACCCAAGGCAAACGCTTGAAATCAATCACTTTAAAACATTTGTCTATATGTAGTTATAATAAGTTAGCCCAGCTAGCCTTTTAATAGAAACAAAAGTGTAACTATATACTTTAAGTATCCGAATACTTTTTTTGTGAGCACTCGTCCTAATAAACAAACAATGGTGCAGAGATAGAGGCGGTGGCGGAGGCGGGCAGCGCCGGCTCGGCGGACGCCCTAGAGCGGCAAGCGGGGAACGGCGCAAGCACCGGGAGCGTTCGGGGATTTAATCGCAGATGACTTTACGCGCTGTTTATTCCCTGCATCCCGGCGCTATCTCGCTCGAGATCGGCTCGTAAACCGGCGGCTCCGGCCATTGTTTCACTATCGAGCTCCGCTTCTGTAATCCTGCACAATGACGCCCTACAATCTGTCGCCATTCATTAACAACTGCTCACCACTAATTTGAATGTGCTTTGCTATAGCTTCCGGTGTGTCTAGGGGTTTTGATATTTAAAAAAATGTTTTTATCTTCTTTAAATATTTCAATTTCAAATTGAGTACTTTACAATATTATATGTGCTCTAATTGAGAGACTTTTAGACATATATGTAGGCAGGTTAAAATATCTTAGTTTTACACTATTTCATAATTATCTATACTCTATACTTAATAAAATAAAGCGTAAACACACACTTCTTTCTTGCCTACGATGTTAGCAATTACAGCATATTTTTGAATAATTATTTTTTTAATAAAAAGTCCTACACTTACATCACGCTTTATGCTATATATTTTCACGCCATGAAACTTAGGGGTTAAATATTTTGGATAAAAACCCTAATGTGGGAAAGAGACCATAAGTTGCTGCCAA
>LD699455.1:3360796-3414671 GCA_003118335.3 Papilio memnon
ATTTTGGCATTTGCAATTGAGAATTTGACAAATGTAAGCAATAAAATAAAGTTTTTATAATTTCACGCGGATGAAGCCGTAAGGAAACAGCTAGTCATTCATAAATTCAAAAATGAAAAAACATAATGACCTTAAACAATTAACATAACGTATCTTCGCTCCAGTACTACTATAGTTGCTTTGTCTAGCACGAACTTTGTAAACTCGAATCACACAATAGAGCAGCGCGCAAGATAATAACAATTGGGTTCAGAGAAGTGAGCACCACAACAAACTGAGGCACGGAGAAAACTGTGCAGCAAAGATTGTAAAAACTTTACAAGGAGCACATGTTAGTGGACTCTAGCAGTTATACTAACGACAAACAAGGCATGGATGTCACCGCGAGGTGTAATTGTCGCAAAGTTTTGCTCTCATCAAATGTACACAGGAAAGGTTCAACCCAAAACTTTCGGAGCATGATGTTTACAACTGCGCAAAAACAACAATACATCAAAAGTGAGTATCAAGTTGAAACTGGCGGCCTCCGTCGCTTCCGACGACTAAAATTGGTATCACATTGAAAGAAGGGACGGGACTGTCTTCGACCTAATCTTGCTTATTAACTTCTACGCTTTCTGAATGGCCATCTCGGTAAACATTCATCCTTTCAAATGTTTAAAATAACGTTACATAAAAGCACAGATGTAGTGCGACCTACATTTTGTAAGTTGAAGAATTGCGTATAATTGTAAGATAAGAATCCAATAGTGAAAAGAAGGGTAAGATAAAAAAGGAGGAGCGTGAAGAAGACGGTCACAAGGCGGAGCTAAAAACCAGTAGTGTGTACACATAACGCAAATAACGGTCGTCGCTCGTTACTAAGACGCAAAATAAAGACGTTGTTCTTTACATAAGCTCGGCATTCAAGAAACTCTTTAGTGTCTGTGTCGCGTTCGCTGTAACAACTTCGGGGACTCGAAAATCGGTTCGCAGCGATTTGCTGGGAATAGTGGATGTTTAAATTTCACGCAAATAAACGATCCAAGCCAAGACAATAAAGAACCCAAAGCGCACAGTTTAAAACTTTACACAAAACGAAACACTTCGAGGCGACGGCGACGCCTAGAAAGTTGGAAGACGGCGGCGGTCGCAAGTGGGCGCCACAATCCTCTCGACAAACTAAGAAATATCGCTCCTACAGCGGACAGCCTGTCCACTCGCCTCTCACCACTCATTAGGCAAAGAATTTAAAAAATGATGAGCTTCAGTTGTCGGTATCTGATGCATTCGCTTCACACTTCTATCATTTATAATATTGGTAATTCTTTATTTTGATTTTTACAAGTCATTAATAAAAAATCGGATAAGAATAACAAAACCTCATTGAGATATGTAATAGTCATAAGACGACGGCGACGAAAAAGTTTAAACACACAACGATGACGTTAGTTAAAACACAGAAGAACGAGTTGAGATTTAAATTAATTCCCGAACTGACGGTGAAGAAGCTTCAATGTACCTCCTTACATTTTCTTAGATGTTTACTGGTCATCACGCCAAAATAAGTGCATAAATTAAATTTATTCCGTAGACGATGTTTATCGGCATATCCAGCAAAATTTGGGTGCACGTTGAGACAATGCAACACTGCGCCGCTGCACACGATCGTCAGGATTATTTAGTGTAGACAGCGCATTTCCCCTACGATGCCTATCAAAACAAAATGGGGTGTAATTTTAAGAGGCCGGGAGGTTTGAATCAACACACTAAGCCAGTGATCGCATCACGCACGCCCCTCCCGTCCTGCGGCCCCGCCGCCCCGGCGCACACTAATCCTATTTCCGCGACAAATTAATATGCTCATCGGCAGCCGCGTCACTAGATTACGGAGCGTTCATAGCGCGATTGTATTTTAAGTGTATTATCCAATTTGGTGGATATTGTGCGTGTGGTAATCAGCAGCCGCGGGTGCGGGCGGAGCGCGGGCGGGGAAGTACTGCTACACGTTGCATTACAGCGGCCGTGCAGTGAGCTGGCGTGCTTAATAGATTTTGTTGTTGCACTGTGTGGTCCGGCCGGCCTATTGCGAACTAACGGGATTACTGTACAAATTTGCCTCTCCTGAATGATAGTGGAACGATCGCGCACATCGTTTGTTTTCACCATATCATTGGAATTTGAGGCAGCGAGCCCTGTGCGAGTAATCATACCCAAATCTCCCATCGGCGCGCTTGAATACGTGAAGCTTTTAATGCACAAGCCCATTTACAATTCGCCAAACTATGATAAGTAAACACTAATATAAAACACGAAATTCGCTGAATTGAATTTACTAACGTTCAGAAATTTAATTAACGTTTTGACCGGTGGAACAGTAAATGCGAGTAAATTTGGAACGAGAAACGGAGCGGCTTCTCGCTCTCTTACAAACGAACTCGAAAATAAAATCGAGAGAATAATTAAAATCGGCGCAAACCATTAAAAGAGCAGTTTATAATAGGAGAGTGCACTGTGAAGCGTCCTTCATGTAGGCAGTTAAAGAGTTGGAGGAGCGCACTCGAGCACGAGTGCCGCGCCGGCGCCACCTCGCGCCGCCTAACGAACCGGCCGACAAAAAGTCTGCTCGACGTCGCAGCACGCGCCACGCGCCGCCGCCGCAGCGCGCCGCGCCATACCGCCGTGATAATAATCGCGCCACATACTCTCCCGGTCCCGGAATAAAACCTTATCCACTCAATATACTGTTCATAGCGGGAGCGTTCAATAATTAACGCTCGGCTCGCGTCAGTTTTCCGACGACTCATTACACATCCGAACGGTTTGGCGCGAACGCCTCCGCGATCAAAGTGAATCAGAAAATCACCTGATACGGAAGCGTTTTAGTGCCGCTGTAATGATATTGTTCCGAACTAAAGGGGGAAAAAGTGGAAACAGCAATTCATTTTATGTACTTCCGCAAGAACCGTAAAAGATAAACGGTCAGAGGTTAGACGAATCTCATCCCAAATTTTATAATAATATTGCTGCAAAAGTTCTACTTTCCAAATAAATCTGATCGTATAGCATATTAAAATGAAGCTTATCTTGACAAAAAAGGAATTTTCATTATACTTATGTAATTTAAAAAGCTGCAATTTTCATTGTCTTTGCAATTAAATCACGACAATAACTTTAAATCAACTTTTATAAATTCTCGTTTATTTATTTATACATCACATTTGGTAGGTTTGGTTAAAATTACACTTGAATTCGGTTGGGCTCGTTTTCGGTTCATATTAGAACAAAGATTATACTTATTACATAAAATTCAAAATCCTAATTTCTAGGTTGTTATAAAGTCGTAATTGAGAAGTAAAAAAATTAGCACTATGAGTTTACTCTCTTCTCTCCCTTTGATTCCAATTTGAGTGCAACTTTAACGAGAAAGGGACAGCAAATGAGTTGTGAATTGCTTTCTCATGGTCACTCACATATACCGTAGAAGAATTGCTGAGCTAACGAGCCAAGTGTGAAGTCAACGAGGTTGCTTTTTATTTCGCTAGTCTATCTTATGTCGTCATTTTATATTTGTAAAAAAAATTCGCCGCATATACACATTAAACTATACATTAATATATTTCTCAAGAAATTTTAAAAAGATTTTATCATTGTAAAAAAAATTGATTAGTTGGTTGCTGTACTCATAATAATGCATGTTGAAAGACAAAATATTGTCGCACCTAATATGTGGTTTGCGTAACTAACGGCATATAAAAAACGAACAAGTTCTACATATGAATAAGAATTGATCTACGAATCGGTTACGAAATAATATTATGATATTTTTAGGTAGCTCAGGGTTCAACTTTTAACATAGCGCCAATATTTTGACAATATGTCGCAAGTCGCAATTCTTTACCTATACTATGAATAACATTGTTAGCCAGACATTATACACTCTTAAACGTGACCTGGATCGGTCTCATACTTAAAACTGAGGTAATTGGAAAGGGACAGATGGGATGAGTCAGCGTTAATCCGGTCGACGTCCGCGGGCGCCTGCACCGCCGAGAGACTCGCAGTCAGCCGGCCGCTCGGCGCCGGTGATCTTTTCGACATGAACGCTTTCCATACACGGCCCGCCACGACCACCGAACCCGTTTGGGCCACGGCACATCGCTATATATACGCGTCATTAGACCATTTCAATAAGGAAGTTCATAAATATTTAATTATGAGACGATATGACTAAACTGGCAACATGTATATTGTTGATAATGTCCGACTGTAATAGCGGGATAGTTTGCGTGCGATTGGATCGATGGCAATGCATCACGTCGCCTATCACAAGATTTATGGCCGTCGTCGTCGACTATCAGATAGCTTCTGTTGTCGTTTTATGCATGACACATCGTCTTGGACGTCAACACACGCTCTTTAAGTGCAAATTATATTAGCATGTCTTTACCGTGGCCTGAAAACACATAAAGTAGGAAAATAGTTTGCTAATAGACAATTATAAAGGTACCATACATTTAAAAGCAGAACTATTCAAAATATTTAGACACATAGACAAGTATTTGCGTATTGTCTGTTAATTGTGTTCGATAGTTGTGGTTTTTGTGGTGCATGTAGTATGTGCCGCATTTATACCCTAGCTTTCAGTTTTAGATCGATGCAAACGGGCACTAAAAACGTTTGAAAATTTATCAAAGCTGTTGAACATTTCTGTGGAGCAGTGAAGTGGTGATAAGTAAACTTTAAAATCTGAGCGTGCGAAAGGGACGGGGAAAGGCCGTGTCTGCCTCCGAGTGGACAAAGCGGGCGATGCGCAAGGAAACCGGTTATACTCGTTTATTTTGCACGCATTCCAGCCGAGCCGGCGGGAGCGGGCGGGAGGCTACGAGCCATTCCTGGACGGATCAGGAACTCGATTTCTACACGACACAACTGCCCTTGAATTCCTAACGCTTTACGCGGACCTGAGCTCAAACGTTATGGAATTCTGCACTACAAATGTAAATGAATTTATCAGCTATTTCTATAACAAGGAGTATCTCGATTAGGTTCATAATCAAAACGTTTACAATAACATTCTGGATGTTTAAATTTAGACAGCTTTCTTGTATTTAGAACTTTTTTGACTTATGTAATAAATAGTTCGGAAACCAAGCAGGTTTATAGAAAATACAAAACGTTCCCTGTTGATATTTCTCAGTGAACTTATTTATGCAAAATACTTAAGATTGTGGAAGTGACAATCGCTTCAAGCAAATGTATTACTTTACAGCAACATAGCAAACCTTTCGCATAAATTGCTATCGACACTGAAAGGGTAACCAGTAATTTCTTAACTAAGATACTCATCATTATCCAATATCATTAAATTTGACGTTTAATCCTATTTATTTTGTTGTTCATTAAACCTTTAATCCATTTAGAATTTAGTGTATGATTCCAAGGGGTGACGTATTTGTGTGAACCATTTTAAAAGTTGTTTTAATATTTGCCTTTGTAACAGATTAGTTCCCAATGCAGTTGGATTTGGACTTTTGTCATCTTTCCATCATTCAGTTCGGTAAAATCTAAAATGTGATCGATTCAACATGTTTAGGGGTTTTAGTTACATACAACTTCACTTACCAACGTTATTATTATGATTTCATGTCACGTTTACAATGAGAATATACTTTAATTGGCAAATAATACGTAAGGCAATTAGGGATGCTAAGTCGGGTGGAGGTGCGCGTGACGCGACTAGACAATGCCAGTATTCAATTATGCAAACCCGGTCGCGAAAGAAGAGCCAAAACTCTCTCACCCCGTCTCATCCGCACTTATTGACCCTTTCCAACGCTGACAGAGACTTTTATTATGTTAACAACTGCTTATTAAGGAGCGTAACATATATTATTTCGGCATAACAGCAAACTTTCGCGCCTTTCACTAAGGTAAATGTCAGTATAAAATGTTGATTCCCGCGACTTTCACTTTGTTACAACAAATGTGACTCAGTTAATAATACTAATTCGTAAAACTTAACATTTTAACTGCGGTACTCTCGATTTATGGTCAGTATGAGAGACTCTTAGACCATTTATGAGAAAAATTTAATAAGAATCTGTTAAAGTGACCACGAGACAACTATGATTACAGTAGTAATAGGCATACGTAAAATAGATGTGAAAACAAACCAGAAGAATTTTATCCAAATTTCGGACTTGAAATGGATTTGGATCAGAGTGATTTGAATAGCAATGATTTGTTTAGGAAATTGAAGTGTCTTGCGTGACCGTGTAGCAATACGGTAATACGGTACTCATTATTTATCAACATCAAACGTTACGGTAATTGTAACAAGCCGCAGTTCTTTGTCAACATGTATTCTCTCGTACACTCGTAGGTACACACTGGACTGTACACAGTTGCTTTTGGGATACGTCGGTTGACTTTTTTGTTGTTTTTTAGCAAAAGACAACGGTTTAATGTATTGTGTTTAAATCAACTATAATCTAAATGGAGTTGTACAAAATATTAAAAATTAAGTCTTAGTGCAAATGTGTTGACTTAGAACCATAAGGATTTATATGAAATCTTATACTGTTTCAATGTTTAAAAAACATATCGTATAATGAAATCTGAACACCTGTAATATACGATTACGTAATAGAAAACCTTTGGGCTCTGTTTCATTTCTATGACAGCATTCTCCTAATTTATAAACATTAGTCCTTCAGACTTGTACAGGTGTCTACACACAATGACAAGAATACTTTTTGTTTAGAGTCATGTTTCAAATTTAAACTAATCGTTCTCAATCTTATAAAAAATGTCGTTTCTCATATTTGTGCCTTTGTAACATGAAGAAACCAACAATATCTAACCAAATATTTCAAATGTATACGTTTTTAGCTTTAAGCTTGTATTTTATACTCGTACGTACATATTAGATGAAACAGAAGTAGATTACATTTTTAGTAACGTTGTTTTAATATTGCAGTATTGTATATAGACATATTTAAGTGAACAGTTGGTATATTGTTCGTTTTTTATATTTGCCAGCGTGTTACAGAGATAGCGAAAATGTTGCGATATCTGGCCGCGCCCTGGGAACTCAGCAATTGTCATGTAAAGCGTCGGAGGGTCTAAAGCGCGGCACAACGACTGAGAGATTCGCCCTCGGCACAAAATGCACTTTTGCGAAGCGATCCGTTGTCGATTTAAGAAATTCAAGTAGACGGACACTATCGACCTGAGTGCGGATAGCGATCGCGAAGAATGTCACCGCTGGCTCACGAGCACCGATACGATCTCACCGAGAGCTCGCTCACTACCGTACTAGGCCGGCGCAGCGCATTGTCCCAGTACAGTGTCGCCGTCGACTTTTTGGAAGATTGCGGGGTCAACGATTTGACGGCTGTTCGAAACGTGGCAAGCGCTCGGCATAAATGCACCATCGATTGTGTTGAAATAACGAGAATGCTTCGATCATGATTCTCGTTTTGCAGTAGCGTGAGAACGTTTTCGGTCGTGCTCGGCGTCTTTGACACATGTGCTCGGATCAAAGTAGACGTTTCTCTCTTAATGTAACACATGGCTCGTTAGATGTTAGCCTTTTAAATATCAAGTTTTATTATTTTAAATTCAAATGAGAGGACCAAAAAAGGTAGTAGCTCTCACGATGACTGTGGTAAGGGTTGGACAATTAAGCTTAACAAACTTTCTAAATTTATTTTTGTTTAGGGTGACGACGTCAGAAATTAGAAATTAATATGCATGGTATTGGTATCATGTATCTAATTTGTCCTTATTTAAAGGTCCTGTGTGTTCTTTTCCTCACAATGGGCCGATTGAAGAAATAATAGTTAGACCGGAAAGTATCTATTTGTGTGGAGCATGCAGCAAGATGGCAAGGTCGGCGCTGGTACACTCCGCATGCAAATGAGCACAGATAAACTCGCACTCATTACCCAGCACCCCGCTCCTAGGATTTGCTGACGCCATTACGGGCCCCGTTCGAGACGCCTTTATTTTATTACGGATGTGTTGAGAAACGAGGTTAACGTTGTTAAATTACACGCATCGTTTTACCTGGCAAATCTTAGAGTGACGCCTTCAATTATTACAAGAATCACCACAGCGAAGATAAAGAAGCTCCTGGGGTTATTCCCTCGTCTTTTACTAGCGCGCGACCTATTGGATCCAAATGAAACTTTGTACACAGAGAGGACAAATAAAGCCTTTCGCATTTCAGTCAACTTCTCGAGGGAGACATTAAGAGAGCCTCGCTCGGAGCCCGGGGGATAGAAAACTGCTAGCTACGAACAAATCTAGCTTACTATTTCTTAAAATCTCACTATACGATGTGCTATCAAACGCGTATAAAGCGAAATGTTACGCTCATGTTTGTCGGTCTGTATGGAACACCTGTCCCTTATCAATGGAGTGTTTCAGGTGGCGAGGAGTAACTCTAGTGATATTTACGTGATTTTCAGCTTGTGGAGACGTGTCTCTCGGGCCTCACCGTTTAATTAAAGGGCGTGCGGGGCGGCGGCGGGGTGAGAGGAGCAGGGCATAATGGCGGCGCAATATCAGATGGAAATGCGCGGCATGTAGGAATGCGCCGCACGCCGCCCCTTCTCATTGCGAACCATTCGTGGTATTTTTTATTGACGACTCTGGAAATGTTAACTTAAGTGAGAATTACTGTGGATTTTGTTCCAACTCGCAATAGGTTACGCAATCGATTGGAGTATTTAATGAAACATCGTTGCCGCAATGTCGAAAGTGTCGAGCACCTAATTAAGTCTTTCCCAGGCGAGTAATGTTTTTTACGAGTATGCAAGTGTCTATGCTAGTAGGGTTGTATATTTGTCCGTTTCGCGTCCCATGTAGCCTATACATATTGAACAATTTTGAAGTGTAATTCAATTTCTATTCTTCTTCCGTGTGATCTTTCCTTTGTTATCACTGTACCCTTCCCGTACCTACTGTAGTAATTGAGTTAAAGTTAGTCGGGCTTATTGTTTTAATTACTAATAAGTAGTAGTACAGCACAGTAGTAGTCTAACAAAAAAAAGCAATACTTAAATTAGGTAGAAGTTAAACATACTTTTTCGTAATGAACAGGTCAGAAGAATTTTTCATCTGCGCTCGGCGCGCAGACAGAAAGATTAAATATAGAGGCGAGCGTTTTTAGAAAGCACACTGAGCGGTCACGTCAGCATTCCGTATGAAAAACATTTTGTTAGCATTCAATTTGTAATACGAAGGAGCAAATGGATATTAAAATAAAAAAGTTAAGTGGACAAGTGTGCCGATTTTGGGGTCGATAAAAACAATTTCGTAATGCAATCTGTATAAGAGTGCAGTAATTAAATAACGGCTGAATGTTTTGCAGCGTGTCGCAAGAGACGGCGCGCGGCGGCGGCCGCGGTCGGTGCAGGGAGCGCGCGGCGCGGCGCGGCGGGCGCCGACACCGGTGCAATTCGAATGGCGAATGGCGAAATCGGAGAGCGAACGGAACGTGACACCCCACTTATCACGCGATGTGAAAGTTGGACATCTTATTAAATTCTGTTATTTATAACAGCGAAACACTTCGGGATACAGTGCAATCTAAAAACCACGAAATTCTAACACATGTCGTTACATCTATATAAATTTGATTGTCGTTGTCAAATCAAAATACATGCAGTAAATTTTAATATCAAACCATGACAGGTTCAATCATTCATCTACGTAAACTTTTGTTGTCTCATTAATTTAATTCTTTGAAGGAAAATACACCATATGCACGAGCGAGTAATCACGGCATAAAAATCTTACGAAACAGCAGTCAACACAATACAGATCGGGAACGACAATTTATGCAGCAATTATACGAAGCAGGCTGGCGTTCAATCCAGGTCAGATTAAGTGATTTTTAAAACTAATGCAGACGGCGGCATGCGAAGCGTCTGCGGCGCTGCGCCGACTTAATGAATGCCAACCGAAACGCTTCAGGAATTTATCTCATTCGAATAAGATAATGAAATAGCCGGTGTGTATGACTGCCTATGACTTGCAATTAGTCTGCCGTAAATCATGAACAATAAATAAATATCTAGCTCGCTCATTATAACGGGTTTCTCATGAGATATGTAGATTAATTAGGCATGCTGAGTGCGGTGCGTGTCGGGTATCGCGACCGCGGCCTGTTATCCGAACAGGCCGCTGCCGCCACCGCCGTCTCGGTCGCGTCTACCGCTCACCTACCGGGTGTCGGCTTACCTCGCAGACAATCTCGAGCTCGCTGCGCGCGGTGACCTCGCCAGATCACATTTTATTTGCTCTCAACTCTATCGCTGTAAAATTTAACAGGACGAAAATAATCAGACAACGTTCAAATCTAGATAAAACTGCCGATCGATACCTAAGCCTTTTTTGTTGGTCTACTATTTCTGGCCATAGATAAATCATGAATAACGCGCCGCGTGCGGCTTCAATAGATTGACTTTTAACGCTATACGTCCGTGTCGCGCTTGTGTTGAATAAATGATGCGTAAGAGGTATGCATCTATCGGTCGTCCGCAAAGTTCAAAGCCTGTGCAAGTACTCCAGAACAGGAAATGTAGGCACGAGATCAGCTAGCTGACGAACGTGGCGAATGGTTCGCAACTAGCCGCCCGGTAGACGGGTATTTCGTGCGGCGGCTAAATAAAGCCTCTGCGATCGATTATTACCGGTCCCGGTTAGTTTCGTGTTTTCACTGCGAACGGGTCGCTTCCGAGTATTCAAGTGACGCGATCCTGTTGAGTACATTGCATTTACAGACGGAGACAAAGAAATGTATCTCCTAAGTGATTTTAAACGATTTATAAAAGGAAAATACGAATTCATTTTGCACAGTACGTTGTCGAATAACAAGAAGATACTCCGGTAATTTGCAAGTTCTTCGTGCACCGTGGGAGTGATTGGGAACAATTTATACTTTAGTGGATGCGTACAAGATACGGCTTAATTTCAAGACACGTTCATTATCATTACAATAATTAGTACTTATTGTCCATAAGATAATATTTTTACTTATTATAATATGAACTTAGTGTTAAATAATATTATATTTTACACAACATATTTAAAGAATAGAAATCCCAGCGCAAGCAAGATAGAGGATTTACGAAATGTTTAACATATTTATTAAAGTTAACCTATTTTTGAACGAGTTTTAGTCGAAGTAAATTGATTCGCAAATTATATTTAGTACCAGCCCACACACTCGCTCCGTCCTCTCAAATCTAAGAAAAAATTCTATAAATAACTAAAGAATTTTCAAAGAAAACAGTGTTAATACTTAGACACTGAGTGCCAAAGCTTAGAATATTATTAAATTTATACGTTAGACCAAATAAAAAATATATTATAATTTTCACAATAACAAATATTCATTAATTGACAAACAAAATGGAAGAATAAACTGACATTGTCATCTATTTTAGTCGAGTGATGACGTCATACGTAGCAATAACAGTAATAACCGTGTAAGTATTTGTCTGTAAGAGCATTATCAGCATAAACGGAAAGAAACATGTAATAAGAGGCGGGCATGCAACAGTTGACCGTGGTGATGTCACCGGCTTGTTAACAAAACACTTACATCGCACCACGCCACACAGCCTGTGGCGAATTCATAACGTAATCATTGCGAAACATGTTTTTCAAAGTGTCAACTTTGTTTGCAAAGACTTCTTTTACATCTTGTCTATTAATGCTTCTAATTTGATATTGTAATATTTATGTTACTGTTTCTTGGGAATTAATGAAATTAAGACATGCAGTAATAATGTAATGAGCCTCTAGCTTAATTTTCACGAATTCGTTCAATGCTTCATATATCACCTTGAATACAGATATGGTATTAATAGACTTAAATTTATTTTTAAAAGAAACATCCAGTACGAATAATGA
Source organism: Papilio memnon (assembly GCA_003118335.3). Classification (NCBI taxonomy): domain Eukaryota; kingdom Metazoa; phylum Arthropoda; class Insecta; order Lepidoptera; family Papilionidae; genus Papilio; species Papilio memnon. The sequence continues at coordinate 3,372,707 of LD699455.1, forward strand.
CATCCAATTCGACTTCATTGAAATACCACNNGAAATTGATAGTGACCTTTAAGGTAAGACATCAAAAATCCAGTTCTGTTCGCAAAGGTGTATTGTTTGGAGGTTCGGTGACGCGCGTGGGAGAGCTTAACTGAATAAGGCAATAAGTTCGGTTTAATCAACACAACACGGAGCCTAATCTAATATGACCCCCCTCGTCATATTGCGTAATATAAGACTTGATCATGGCAGACGTTAACGAATCGCATAGTTCTTTATGCGGGCTTTTAACGCACCCTAACATTCGTAGATTCAAGAAATATTAGATAATTCATAAGAGAATTAAAAATGACTAACACAATATTTACATTATCTGATTATTATGTTACTTTGTTTTATGTTCGGTAAAGCTATTAATCAGTGTAGGAGAGTTCAAAGATTGAATGAAGAATTATCAATAAAATGCTTGGAAGAATGTTATTATTGCAAATAATTGAGTGTGAATGAAAACATTTTCAAAGTTGAAGTGCTTATGGAGGAGGGACATGATAAGGTTCGTTGCAAAGGCGATACAATTTTTTTTATTTGTGATTTCTCGGACAATATAGTGAATGTGCAACAAAGCGACAGTGGTGGAGTGGCGCCGGGTGAGGTCGCTTGTTTATCTCCGTCGGCTAGATATCTGGACGCCGCGTCTCCGACAGAGACCGCCGTTGTTACTGCGATAACGGTGCTTTAATTTATTGGTTTGTTGTGCAAACACGAAACGAGACTTCTACAGAAGTATCACATTTCATTTAACGCAATTGGCATTAAACACTAACGTACATATGAAAAGTAAAACACAGTATATATACATATATACATTGACCAATTTGAAAAAATAATTAGTTCTAGAAACTGTAGTATCCAGTAGTATTGTATCCAGATAATTTTAATATTTTCTACAAAGATTGCAAATCAATAAATGTTTGCATTGTTACTTAAAATCATAAAGCAGATGTTTTAACATTATTTTAATAAAAAAGCAGTTTTGTTTGATCCAAGTTCCGAAGGTCAGATTATTAATTTTATTGTAAAAAACGCGCTTATCACTCGGTATGCCAGTTGGTATGTGAAGAATTATTTTTACTTGTATAATTTAAGTAGAAATATGGAGAGGTGTTTTAGTATTAGTAAAGATAAAAATCAAATAAGCCAAGCAAAAGGTTTGACATTTAAGTTATATAAGACTACCAACCACATAAATGATAAACGTGCTTGCACATGTATGACAAAGAGGGACAGTAGATTGTCTTGCAGATTCAAGACCCAATAAGCAACAAGAGTGAGGAGATGCTCTCAAAGAGCAGATAAGATCGCGGCGGCCGCGGCAGCGCAGCGGCGAGGCGGCAACGTCATTGTATGGAATGTGCGGTACTCTGGTGCACAAAGGCCGCACAATGCACGCCCGCCCATTGTTTAACGTCTCGGACTATACACGATGCCCGGTTTTAAGCGAATTACCACAACGATCTTCACACATGTCTAAGCACCACTGATAGCACCTATAGTTCACACAATACGTCGGCGACTACCCAACCCTGCCTATCCTAGATTCCTCGCAGAATGAAGAAATTTCATTTGCGACCCGCCTTCAATTTATATCTACGTAATTCACAAGTACGTAGATAAAGATAATTTCACATAAAATTGCTCGTTGATTACTTAATTTTTATTAGTTTGTTTCATCGTCCGAAGGTCATAATGTTTTGCGTCAACAGATAACAGTATGACAACTGTTGTCATTTTTCAGATTCTGCATTATTATGTAAGGAGTAATAACAATGATATTTTCTATACCAAAATACAATTGTCAGATACAACAAATGTTGCACTGATGCAACCAAGAGACATTAAATGGAATCTCTGTCATCGGTTGGTGACAGTTCGTAACCCGGAGGCAACACGCGCGACAGGGACGCAGCGGTCGCATTGAATGTAACGACCGTCGCCAACAGACGTGCCGTCTTCTACAGTGGAAACCTTTACCGAATGAGCCTGCTTCGATCCTCGTATGTTTTATCTATAGATCGCATTATTCAACCGAGCATTAAAGGAAAAGTCTACAGGAAAATTAAATACAAATCAACATAATAGAATTTATTTGTTGGTAGTGCCAACGATACAATTGCATGTCATCATTTTTAACAATCAGCCTAAATATAGTGTAATAGTGCAAAGCGCAATAAATGTAAAACAATTTGAATGATGCAATTTGACAAAAACGAATAAACGAGTGCACTTGTTACTAAATTTAACAGTATTTTTTTTACAATATTTGGAATGGCCGCCGACTACCTTATCAGTTTCAGCTTCGGGCGATGCAATGGCAGAGGTGCGTGTTTACATGTCGATTTTAATTTTTATCGCGCTATGTTTGGCCGAAATACCTACACAGTAATATCACGCTGCTCTTCGCCCCGATAACACCGTATCACGTAATACTACAACTAACCGTCACATGTACTGTACGCCACATTACACTATTCATACAAATCTTTATTAAAATTATAAAGAATGTTGCGAATGACTAATGTGGTAAATAAGTTATATGATCTCATTAAAAATTACACGAGTGAAAAATACAAAACTCTAAACATGAAAAGGTCTCTAATTAAGTAACTAGTGAGTTTTTAAATGAACCCGTCTAGATATGCTTCGAATGAAGGCGTCGTCGAGTCATCGTCCTGCCTCATTATGTTAGCGCGATGCCAATTCCCATACAATGTTCGACTGCGGTGGTACAGTGGCGCGAATGACGTCATTCAAACCAGCCTTGGAACAAATATCGGCGCATAAAATGGCGGCGAAACATTTTTATTAGGGTTGTCATCTAGCTTAAAGTCTAATACATATTAATACATTTTGTGGAAAATGGCATATGGACACTCACCTTAATGCTATCGTAGCAGGCGGTAACTCTTCCGTTCTGCACTTCGACTGTGGCTGGGGGGTGAGCGAACTTGCACTCGGTGTCGGGCCTCGAGCACTTATTTCTTTGGAACTCACGGCACACTTCGAGCTGTAGCCAACGTGAGTCTTTGCCATTGAGGAGGTTATTCATGTTCACCATGGTTGCCATCGTTGCTTCTGTGGTCGAAGTCGGCGAGCGGGGGTCGCACACTCAGTTACACCGAGTGGGCGCGGCGCATAAGCCGCGGTATGAGTGCGCCCGGCGCTCCGGGCATACACTTCCGGGCCGGTAACGCTGCGGTGCGCCGTGGACTGCAGCGGCACTCACTGAGCACGAGGACGCGAGCCGCTTGGGAAGAAACGCGCTCCACACCAAAAGTACTTAGTAATAATCTTAGTCGAGTTAGAACTGGACACCGAATTTGCAAGCTTATTTAGGCGAGTATTAAATGATTATCACACGCGTCGGTACGGTATCGATGTGTATGTCGATGTCGAGGTTCGCGGTCGTGTTTAGTGGAGGGCGAGCGGTGTGTGGTGCGCGAGCATGGCGGCGGCCGAAGTGCGGGGCGCGGGGCGCGGCAAGCAGGGTTAGCGGCTCGGTGGCGGCGGGCAAGCCGTGATGCGGTGCGGCTCAACTCTGCGAACAACAAAACACACTGGTTAGTCTCGGGGCGGTCGGCCCCGGAGCCAAGCTGAAGCGGCTGCCGGGTTAGAAAGCTGGTGGCAGCGGCCGCTCACAGGCCTCGAGCCGCGTTTCCTCGCATGGGTTATTTGCGAGCGATAGCTTTGAGTGAATTTACAGTACAGTACAACGCGCGACAGGGTGGGTATGATCAAAGTGCATTAAAATAATGTACCTGTCATTGATTGTATCCAGCAATGGATTATAAGGAATGGACCTCCAAATACGAAGCGTCTCAATAATAATAAGGGAAAGTTACTATTAATGAAAATGTGAACGTACACTTGCCTAGTGATTTAAGACCGAGACTAATTTAGCTACTATGTTCCTATGTTTGGTTTTCCACCGTTGTCAAGTTTAATTTTCAGTAGAAATGCAGTTATTATCTATGAACTTTGAGCAGTTTACAATTGGTTTGCTATAGTTTGGGCAAAGGACAGACAGGTGCGTTGAGGAGGCGCGTAAGTTTATACTAGCACTTTCCTACGTAACAGCCTGACAAATGTTTACATAACAACGATTACAATAAAGATTACATTAGTCCTCACCCCCTTTCTATTTGACATGACCCACTTTCTGCGACTGTTATTCGAAAAATATGATACATCACGTAGGTGGCTCATAATACATAGTAATAGCGTCGAGTCGAGGAATAATCTCGCGGAAAAATTGTTTGTGTGGGCGCTGACGGGCGGATCGCGACGGTCCGGGGGCCGGGAACAGGGAAAAATTCGTGAAACCAAATCCTATCGTAATGTGCTATTTAAAGCATAACCCAGTTGAAAATAGCCGGCGCGGCAACGCAGCGACGCTCTTTCTCGACCTGCATAAATCTTCACATTTTATTTTCGATATGGATGCAATAACATTTTTTTCTGTTCTGCCGTTACTAGGCGGTCAAGACTTGTCCCAGCGGAGCAAGCTTTGGTTTCTCACTAGCAGATTACAAATTACAGACACACAGATATATTTATTCTACGCCAGAAGGTAGGCTAAAATTGTTTCGTTATTATTCAAATAAGCTGGTGATGACAGGTGTTGTAATAGTGCCGTTTTTTGTTGTTTTTATTTACACCTGTTACTTTACTTTTATTAATTTAAAATGTCTTTTGTATTTATGCTTATAAAATACAAGTTTTTATCGATTAAATCAATTAACCGGTTAATTAAACCAAGTACAAAATCTTATAATATTTTGATAGTCAGATGTAAGTCGAAACTATAAAATAGGTTAAACATTCTTGTAATAAGTTAGCTTACAGTTTGAAAAGTAGTAATAGAGGGAATAATGCATTAGAAGAAATATAAACAGGAAAACTCCAAAGAATGGATCAAAGGAAAATCGTATTATAAATAAATACCTTTGTACATCGTTGTTGTGTGCCAAACATATAACGAAACTTTGCACAAACAAAACTAAAACGTTAATAATCGGTTGTTGCATAGAAATTATTTAGCAAATATATTAGATATAATGTAGAAGTTATTTATAGTGAATAGCTAATTTTAATTTTAATCATAGTATAACTATGTTAAATGAAGAGCCACAATAAAGGCTTTCCTAAAGTTTATAATTAAATTTACGGGCCCGATTCAAAATGCAGTTATTTTAGAAAATTTACTAAATACATTTTGGAATTAGTATTGATAAGTGCAATAATTATAATACAATGATATTAAGGAGAGAAATGGAATCGGATGTTAGTAGACGATGTCTAGCGGTGTGGTGTCGTCAGCCTACGTCTAGGACTCGCGTCTCGTACACACGAAGCGGGATAACATTCAATAACCCAGTGAAAAGATTACCAAGAGCAATCAGACGGAAGCGAATCTAAATAAGAATCTCTTGAGAGCGGTCGGACGAAAGGGTGGGGAAGGGAGAGAGAAAAAAACACCCGGGTCGGGCTTTTGTGATCGGCGATTCGATCAAGTTGCCATCCACGAATTTATTGTGCACAGTTTAATAGATATTTCACGAACAGCGCGCGGTCGAGTGTTTCAACATCGACGGGTTATTATTTTCCGAATACAAACGAGCCACTCGCCCGCATCCGGGGTCTTGACCGGGGATCGAACCTGGGTCTCCCACCACCGCGGAGGGCGCTCTTACCACTGAGCTATCAAGACATCAGAATGCGAGGAGCTCCCCTTAAATGTCACGTGACTACACACTATTAATTTGTTAAAATACATTGACTATATTTACATTTATTACTTATTAATGCATTACGTAAATGAATATAATAAACTCAAGAAACCGTCTAATTATGTTAATTCAGTATCGGCGCGTTGGCACAGTCGAGTGCGCCTCGCGCCCGCCTGCGCTGCGCCTTCTCGCGCTGAACTTTACTTGACATTTGCTGGAGCATTGTTGCTATCGGCGCGCCGGTGATGTAGCCTATCTCGTTGGCTGTTACGAGTTGCTATGACTTCAATTAACATATTGGTTAGTTCTTTACCTGGTATAAAAGCCAGTCGAGACATTTCGTGTATTCATATAATATAAATAAAATGTCTGTAGTATGCAAAAAGTCACACAGACCTTGTGCCGCTTTAAGTGGCTATTAAAATGTTACATTTTGTGACATCTTTAACATTTTAAAGTAAAGTTTTAACATTTACGTTTGTATAGTTCTAGGCAGACAATGTCTTATTTAAAATATTTTATGAAAGGATGCCGACATTACCGTACGAATATCAACTGTCCAATATCATAATCTCGTTTAAAAATTCCTTATTTTTGACCGACTTGCCAAATGAAGGAGGTACTCAATTCGTCTGTTTTTTTTTCAATGATTTTTCTTTTCTACAAGCCCACGTGTACATGCATGAAGATAAGCATTAACGTTAACTTTTTGATAAGAAAAAAATAAGGTTTTATTTTCCCTGCGTAGATATTGTTATCTATACTAATATTACACAAGAAACGCATTACATATTGGTGACAAAATAATGTTAATTAATTAATCAGTAACAAAATACAAAGTAACACGTTCTTAAGGATTCATTATGACATCGTATTTACATATTAATCTAAATATTATGTTATCTGACGTTATAAAAATATGTTATGTGCAGTATTATTTATATAATAAAAATAAATAGAAGTATAATTTACTTTGCAAGGAGAATAATAAAAAATGCAATTAAAATGCTGAGATCGAAAGTAGACAAGGCAAAGCTTTATAAACGGCCGGTTTTAAGTTTCCAGCTTATTTATTTAAGCTAATTATAAAATATAATTCGCAAATTAAACTTATTAATATAATTGCAATTTACGAAATTCTGTAGTCTATAAAAATGTTTGACTAGCAAAGTTTCGAATGTCATGTCTACTGGGCACGTTATGTAAGTAGTTAATCGTTTTTTGTCGTGTCTAAAAGAATGGAGGCCGAGGCGAATTTCCTTTTGTTATCTCGGGGCAGGTTTATCGTCACAGCAATCAAACGGGGCAATTCGATAAAAAATTGTAAGCGGCGACCGGCATGTAATGAATTGATCGACGGCAACGGCAAGCCGGGTGCCGCGCTGGCCGCCGACGATCCGAAGTCGACCTTGGCTGGCGCGCTCGGCCGCAGACGGCGGAGCAAAAACCATCACCATGGTCTATTGGACATGGCGCTGCGACGCTCTGCCGCATTCGGTTCAATTGTCCATTTGCATACATTCGAAACGATTACCATATAATATGACTTGTCTCAGACTACGTCACTCTTTAAGGGTGCCAACTGGCCGCGTTGAATTTTAACGAACCTCAGGGAATACAAATAGTCACAGATAATTATAATTAGCACTCTGCTAAAACATACCTATACTACTCGAGGAAAATACCGAGTGGAAGTATTAATTTTACGATGTAATTATTGTACAATAAGTAAATCATTAGACTTCAAAATATTGGCATACCCATTTATCCTGTTAGATTTTGAATAAAATTCGTGCAAAGCAGCAGTTGGAACGCGCTGAACAAAATTCATAAGGTAAATTAAACTTTTATGACTGATATTTCTGTCAATTCGGCTCATGTTTGTATTAATGTTCAGGGACACATTTAAGGTAAAGGAAAGCAATGGATTATGGTTCGTAATTCTTTGCTAGACGGTACAAAATTGTTTAACGCGGCGGACGTCGCGACGCGTGTTGTGAGTCGCAAGTGATGTCACTCGATTTTATACGATTCTTTATTCTGCGCACGCCGCCGTATGCGTTGGCAGACTGTGGTTGCTTGACTCAGACTGCCAGGGAGAAAAAAAGAAATATTGGAAGGAATAACATTCTAAGAATGATACTATTTTTGTTAAGAACTATATTTTTCTTTGTCTCCTCTAAAATTACCTATTCATAGAGGATGTTTTTAAAAGTTAAGGAAACTTTGATTCGCATCAACTGTTAACATAGGGCTAGCGATGTATTTCTTTATAACCGAACTGATACAATCGGTAAATGTTTTAAAATACATAATTATTATGACGGCTTGTATTGGACTTTTATAGTGATAAAATGTTTTCAGTTTTCTATTCACTTGCACGATTAAATCTTAAACAATCGTAACAAAAAACGATACCTATATTGTTTCATTAAATAAAGTCGCTATCTCGGCACACGACAACACAATGAATGGCAAAGCGATGTTGCGCCCGGGGAGGTTTATATAAATTAAAAATAATAATAGAAAAAGCCAAACTAATAATCTGGGTATGCTTGCAATTAAGCGAATGATTAGGTGAGCACGTAGGTCAGTTCCGGCGGTCAAAACAAAGGGCATTGTCAGCACGAGCGGCACATCGTAACTAGTGCTGCTAACGCATTCGGGGCGTGCGCGCGGAGCATTTAGCAGACTCCGGGGACGCCGGCCGACTGCTAATTAGCGCTGCACAGGCGAAAAATTTGCGACGGCTTCGAATTTACGAGGCGCAAATTACACGATTCGGGCGCTATCGTTGCAGCACGCCCGTTAATGTGCACGCCTTATCGAGCGGCGCGATGGGACCCGCGCCATTGATCCTATCGACAATACATAAAAACACAACAAACGGAGGGAATGCAAAGCGCACGAAACGCGCCCTAATGGAGCTAGCGTATACAACAAACGCCTATCTGATAAGTAATAAAAAATGATGACTCCGGGCAAAAGGCGATAATGGAAGTATAACTGGAAATATAGTACGTAGGTACGAAAGAAAATCGAGTTTGTGAGGGACCAGCGAATTTTTAAGCCACCGGTTATCTTATCAATGATTAATTTGGCCACGTAATCTGGTGCAGCTTCGCCTGTGTCACATCCGTATACTCGCTGATAAGATAATTAATTCTACGAAACGTTCAACCGTCATGTTATTATTCTTTACTGAACGTTGTGTTTAAACAACCTGCCGTTAGGCGCACGATAGTTACTGTACCTACAATAAGTGAAGCGTTTGCAGATTCTTAGGGAAAATACTAGAATATATGAATAAGCTTACAGGTTTTAGATTAACTTTAGCTTTTTATTATTATGTTTTTCTGTCTTTTCTCTTTTTTATATTGCCTTTTGTTTTTACTTAAACCATGTTGTAAATTTGCTAAAATCAAAATACCATGTTCCACTTAAGCGTAAATATAAAAACCATAGACAAACTGTACTTTTCCGCTGGTAAATCCATTTTTTTTTCACGTAACAATACATCATAAGCTATTGATATTACACAAAATCTCCTCACTTTATTCCAGTATTTTCACCTAAGTACTGAGAAAATGTAATAGCGTAATAGCTGCCACGTTTAGACTGTGTTTAGATGATTTCAACGTTAAATTGGAATAAAATATACAGAACAGAGATAACATTGGTTAAAAAATTATATTATAGACCCGTCTATGTTTCGCAGCTCAATTTAAAATTAATAAAATAGTACAATAATAATACAGCGGGCCGAATGCTCTATTGACAGAAGTTTTATTGTCGGGAGCAGGTAGCGGAGCCCAGCTGTTGCCTTCGTGGAAACGTTGCAGCCGCGCCATTGTGGACCTCCACTGAACCAATACACCGGCCGCTTTAAAAATTAACACACGACCAAGCTAAGCTAACATTACATACATTTTTGCGCGCTCGTTCAGCACACCCCTAGGGCTGTTCATAATAACTTCGACATGTATTAAATTAACAATCTATCATTGCTAGGTTTCCTATTGTTTAATATTATAGTAAAACGCTTTTTAATTAATTTTACCATGTAAAAGTTTACGTGACACTTTAATGGTCAAAAGAAAATTTGTGTTTTACAACTGATCTTACATCGAGTAGAAGTTTTAAACTATTTAACGCTTGTAATTCAATACGAGATAGGTGTTATTAGTGTATTATTAAATCTGAATTCAAATATGTTTATCAATGTGTCGTGTCATTGTCAACAAATATGAATATTGTTACAGTAAATTTAACAGCATCCGCGTAAAGGATTAATGTTTGTAACTTTATGCGGCTACTAAAGCAGTTATCCTGTTTTTGATATGTTGCATTAAAAATCGAATTTCTTTGCATAAGAGCATCCAAGAAGTTTTTCTTACGTGCTTCGAAAACCATTTTGTTTTTAGTTTTTCTAACTACAGTGTTGTTAATTTTACAATATCGTTAGCAATTTACTCAAATATTCCAGTTTTGATAAAGTTCACTATCATTTTAACTTTTTGTAATATTAATGTAGATTTTGTACTTGGCCTAAAAATACATTTATTAATGTTATTCGTTCCTTGCTTTTATTTCAAGTTACCAACTATCGGTAAAATACTTTTAAATCTGGTCTGATAACAATGTCGAGATTAAGACAACTTATCTCAGACTAGGAACAATGAGATAAAACTTTGACTACCTACTTTTCAAAATGTTTGTAGTGAAAATTTGTTTATCTATATTATTAGATGAAAGAAGTAAGCCTAAGTTTTTAATTAATAATACAGAAATGACATTTATTTACTTACGTGAAATTGAACTTTTATACGAAGTAGAAATTATACTTGTTTTAATAATGTGTAAAAATTATACAAAGAAAAATAAATGTACTTTAAGGAGTAAGAAAAACCGGAAAAAGATTTTTAAGTCGTAAGTAAGAATTGGAAGTATATCTACTAGGCCTGATTAATGTTAGTGGCTATTTTCATTTAAGCATAGCGGTCCCATGCGAGAATACTGATGCAGCCGGCGGCCCCGCCGAGGCGAAAGCTCTCATGCGGGTGCCGACCGGAGCGACCGTCGCCGGGACATCACCACTGGTTCACGCCGTCGCTCCGGTCTTCGGCTTTTCATAAACCTTTTGCGTCGAATTTCGGAAATCGTTCACGAATCGACTCCGTGCAGGAACGATGATCACCGCCAGAAAAGATCGCTGCCGATCGTCGGTCGCAAAATATCACTAGTTTTTATATCACAAAAACTTTCACGGAGCACTTTAAACGCGAGTTCCGAAATCGACAACGGAAACGGGTCGCATCTAATAGAATGAGCGTATCACTTACATGGTGAGCGGGTAAACAAGCCGGGTAAGGGAGCGTAAACGTTCGAAAGTCAAATCATAGCAAGTCACACGAAAGTCGGGAGAAACGTTTCGCCGGTAAGGTAGAGGTCGCGGTTCGCGGCCACAGCGGGGCGGCACGCGTCGTGTTCGGAGCACGAGTGCGGTGCACAGAGCGGCGCGAGTCACACAAGCACAAGCGGAGTCGGCGGGCGACTGACGGGAGGAGCGCGGCGCGGCGCGGGGAGCGGGTGCGCGCGCAGGCCCCCTGCGCTCGACGGCGCCCCGCGCCACCCCGGCCTTATCACGACGCGCGGCGCGCCGCTTCCTTTCTCCTCGTGCAGTTGCGAGCTTTTCGCCACTGCCACACTTCCGCCCGCCCCGTCGATTGTCTAGTTTTAGCCAGTCAATGTGTTCATCGTTCCGATCCAGCTGTAGTCGATGATCATGATACTCCCTTCCTCTCTTAATACTTATGACTTTTGTTATTAATATGAGTAGTAATATTTTACATATTATAGTTTAGACATTCTAAATCACTTGATGCCGACCGAAATCTGACACGACCCGATACAGCTTTTATATTGCAAGGGTTTAATTTAACCGGATATTAACGGAGCAGGAAAGGGTACAACCACACTAACGTTTATATTTATGGGGGTTCGCTAATTATGTAGTTTTTTGTGTATCTTGAGCGTGACAGGAAGGTAAAATTAATAATTTAGCGAACAGATGCAATATTGCAAGTGGCGCTATAGGCTGGTGGTGCCGGTACAGGCGGGGGAGGGGCGAGGGGAGGGTGTGGGCGGCGCGGGCGCAGGCGGGGCGGTGAAAGTGCGCGCGGAACGGGTTTGCGTTCGCGTGACCCGTCCGAGGACACGATCCGCGGACAACTTTGCCAAACATACGTTTAAACGGGAACAAAATGTAATGTAAATGCCATAAAAATTGCAAACAATATATTTTAATAGGTACTAGTAATCAAAAATAACTTTAAGTTATAATAATACATTAAAGATGTAAGTTAAATAATAAGTATATGTCAAACACCACTGCGGTTTGATCAAAAGATAACATATAATGCAATTGCAACACTCGCTACTTCAATATACATAATTAATGATAAGTATGTAAAACCAGAGGGATTATTATCCAGCCAAAATTATCAGTGCGCTGTTAACAGTTGAGTGAATACTGAATAGGTTTAATGCGCTAATTAAACAAACAATACATTAATCAAGAAATATTGACATATTTATTAATATAGACCTAAGAAATATTTATATACACTCGACCAAATTGTCATGGAAAACATTTCCTTTTATTTTAACGCACTTTTATAAAGCTTGGTGTTTTGGTTTTGTTAATTTCTTAATACTAGACAGACTATATGTTAAAGAACCATCATCTTTGGAGTCGGTTAAAAATTCCGAAAGATGTATAAAAATATCGATTAATGAGATTTAAACGTTTATTCATCCAGTATTGAAAATCATACAAAATTCTATTTTGCCATGTTGATATGCAAAATACAATAGTTGCAACCGATTTGTTATTATCATGGCTAACATTAAGGATTGATTTAATTCAAACGATACGATCGCTTGAAAGCGATCCTGTAGTCATGGTCTGCTTACAAAGGTCATCGTACCAGCTCGCATCTCGTGGGAGGCCGTGCTACATTGCGTTTGTAAATGACTTGTAGGCGAATATACTATACTGGTTATCATCTAGAGAAAGTCGAGCTCTATCGTCTAATGGCAAATTCCGATCTATATTATTTTACATTTAGAATAGCAATCACTCTAAATGAATGGATTTGTGAAGTTCATTCTTTTACACATCACAAGATAAATTTTCATTTAACGTTAGATGAGATTCTACGATTAGTCGTACTAATTGAAATTTTGGTAGATGGGACGTTGTTGATTTACTTGCAAGGATTTTGGCATAAAAAAGCTGTAAGTAAACTTTTTCTCTTTTTTGTATGAATAATTTTATATAAATGATTTAAACGAATATGTGCCATTTCCATATTAACGATGAGATTAAGCCATCGCAACAAAAATAATTTTCATGGTTCGTTTCCGAGTTCGCATGAAATTTGTCGAAAAATAATGAGGCGGCAAGTAAAATTGATCGTGGCGTCGGCTCTTATTCATGTGGGACTTAAATTGTCGCGATAGCACTTGGCCCAGGCTCGTATCACAATATTTGGCTGTGTCAAGGTGTGGTTTGACGTCAGCTCCTACCTAATTATGGTACCGGTCAATAAAATATTATATTTACATTTAGATATATGAAATAGGTGTAAAAGATAAGTTCGTATATTAGATTTTTGTCACCACTAATATCATAATAAAATTTATTCTCAAAAAAAATTTAGACATTAGCGACGAAAGGAAATTGAAGCTCATCTGATGATATTTGAAGTTTTCTATTTAATTTCTTTTTGTTAAAGTAGTCATCGTGATCGGACATCGGTCTCTCTCGGCAATTCAATCAATGGGGGGGGGGTTCCCTTTTTTTCCATATTACGTGCATGGCAGTGTCAGTCCAAAGAATTTAATCAGGCAGTTGGTAGCGTCGCCGGCTGCAGTCACGATGCGACGGCGGACGTGGCTGTTTTTGCGGCGGGCGCATCGGCCGTGACGTCGAAAAGCTCATTTAAACATTTCTTGTACCTGTTCCTGATTCAAAATCTAATAAAAAATAAGAATCCAAGCATCCCATGGACAGATTGCGCACGATATAAATAAGATAAGGTGCACCTCTAAAACCAACTTAGTTTAGACATCACTTGATGTTTTACTACTTATTTAAGTTTACGTTTTTGTCTATATTGTTAGCGTAGCTAAATAAGCTCATTGGTTGTTTAGTATACTAATTTAAAAAACGAAATTAAGTAATGGAATTTTTTATTACGCAAGATGACTCACAATTTTAGCAGACTATGTTTTTCCATGACATTTGTCGCATGTAACTCAAGAAAAAGTTACTACACAATAAAAACGATTCGGCATTAGAATAATTGTCATTCGACAACCCTATTTTTGTTATCGTGACGATAACAATTATGGCTGCGACAATTTTTACAACCCCCAGTTATGCTACGAATGAATAAGTCGTCCAAGAGTTTAGAGTCCACAGTTGAATAAATCTCAAAATAAATTAGCAGTTATGCGCCGCGTGACAGTTATCACGCTAGCCTATATTGCGTCTGAACAAGAGCATCGTTCTGAATTTATATTACACATTATCTTCGTCTGGAGCTAACCGACTGAAGCTTATTGTGCCTTATGAAGTTATTACTCTTCCGTCACACATTCTTGCCGAATGAGAGACGCGGAATGAGCACGGAACCACTCTTAATTAATCAACAGTTTTTAAGTTATTTTTTACCTTCGCCGACCGAGCCATCGGTATCGCTTGGATTTTTTCCGTTTTCTCAACATTTGTCGATTCGATCACAATTGAATCTTTATATAAATTAACTCGTTTAAAATATAAATTATTGTTGTAATTATTATAGGCAATCGCAAACATTTTTTTGCAAATCATATACAATTGTTGATAAAGCAGCTCTATAAAACTTGGTATAAGATGCGCTCCGCTGGCGAATTTGGTGTCCTCGAGACGAGCAATCGGGTTCAACGACCCGCCGTTCGTCTTGTGCCCGCAAAAAATGCACTGCCCCATCCCACGCCGAACGCAGTCCTCTCTCACACAGATACAATTATAACGTTTATGAACACATACCGAGAGCACGATTACCAATCGCCGCACGCGTAATCGCACGGCGCACGGCGGTGTACCGCACCTCGCGCGCGTCTGCCCGCTGCCCGGTGCTCGGTGCACGGTGCCCGGCCAGACGGCAATTAGAGACGCGTGTTTACTGTTTGCACGATTTTAAACCTCTGCTGTACCGTAGATTATCAAATCTTAACAAAGAAATAAAAATCTTTACTATCAATACAATACATAAGGTACCTACCCGTTTATTGCCCCAAAGGAGTTTTGAAATAGTGTTTTATTATTCTTGTTCGTATGGTTATCCGGAGTTTGCAACTTATTAAGCACAAGTTACAAGTGACCTATGGTTGATTACTTATTAGGATAATACTAATTCCTTCTTTTATCACATGGTATAATCGCACCTTGATTAGACCACGTGGTGAATATATAGTGAATATTTTAAGTAAAAAACTTTTGATCTTTAAGCTCTCATTAGTTTCTTCTTTGTTAAAGATGAGGGCTCTTGAAAACTAAATTATCATACAGTAATTAAGATTAATTTGTTTAAAGGTATTTAAAGCTCTAGATTGAAACTTACAAAAAACAAAATACAATTCCATAAAAAAAAGCATTTTAAAAGTCGGATACGGGAAATGTCCAATTTACACAAACATTCAAGATACAGTTTTAAACGCGATTTAGCCAACAAAGAGGTTCAAATTCTCGGTCGAGTGCATGCCTTCGAGTATCCACACACCAATTAAGCTAAATTAAATATACCAAGAATTTAGAAACTGCTTAGCTTCCTTGAAGCGCATCGCGGTAATTGGCTTACTTGCTCTACGAACATTCGTGATTTATTTACTGTTTTTTCTTATACACTAGGCCAAAGACTCACGTTTCGGAGCAGTATTTAATTCGCTTCTCGTGGAGAAATTGTGGCTGCAAAAAATCATTAAATTTTGAGCTCTAATTAAAAAATCTGTTTATACAGCATATATTACGAGATAAAACCGTTAATCAGAGATAACAAGAATCGAAACGTTAATTAAAGACTTTAATAATACGCGGAACGAACGCCAAAATTTTTTGATAACGATACATTTTTAAATTCACAAGTGCGCGATAAGAATATGGAGCGAATAGTATCTGTGTATGGGTTCTCGCTGAGGTCCTGGCTGAGGTTAATTAAAAACGTCGGGGCGGAGGAGAGGATGGCTCCTGGGCTTGGGGCGTGCGCGTCTGATGACTCCGCTTACACGTTAATTAAGTCGCTTCATGCCACTTGTCGCTTTTTCTGTTCAAGTTGCCGCAGTATCTAATAGTCATAATAGATGCAAATAAGGCAAAAATAAGTTTCGATTCGTACTAGGACTTAGCCTAATCGGATTTATAAATCACATTCACTTAACACATTTAGACATACGTTTTAAGAAATAGAATAAGTAAAAGCAATGACCGATTACATTTTTCAAATATTGAAGTTCAAATAGTATTTTTATTTGTATAATAAAGGGACGCATAGGTCGCCGAAAGACACAAGTTCGTCGACATTAATATGAAGATAAATATCTCTAGTAGATATTGGAAATAATTTATTCAATGCAGGTAAAGATATCTTAGTAGATGTTATTAACAGTAGCAACATTTTACATAATAGGTATGTTTAGTCTACAATCATGCTACATACAATAGTTAGCGCAATCGATGACTGTTGAACACGAGGAACGAAGCCTAATACAAAGCCATGAAAGCTCAATTACTCGTACAAGCGAGCTGTAAGTATATTTAATGGCAAACGAGCGAGTTGCCGTCTAATCAAGTGTTACCTCGGCGAGTGACGTCAGCGACGGCGCTGTGTACCGCAAGCTTCTGCACCAGCAAATGTTTCTCCGCCATTACGATACCGTCGCTAAGTGATTAAGAAAGATGCCTCAAACTATACAGATGTGTTTCTAATGATCGGCCTTGTGATGTTGGCCGACAAGTTTCTACGTAGCTGAATCTATTATGAACTTACATGTTTCTTGTTGATCATCATAATAAAGTATCAACCGAATTGTGTGTTCATTACGTAGTGTGGGTTGGCTTCTGCCCACAAGACGGACCAGGTGTGGTCAAGGTTCAGAATTCCATTGCGTTAGAACAGCGAGCTCAAAAGATTGAATCGAAGATTCTAGATATGTGCAATATAATTGTATGTTTTCCTCAAACTTAAAAGTGTGTAGGATAAAGGATATGATGTTAGCGTGTCAAATGAAAAAGGACAATCCATACGCTTCGTAAACTAGATAATTAAATATTATAATTAATTGCTATAGTCTGTACGACCTATTCTAATTACCATACGTTTATAGAACATTAAAATAGATTATTATTATTTTAAAGGAGGGTTTTTTTTATCAAAAATGTAAAATTTTATCAGATGATGCGACAATCTAAAATATCAATGTTCCAAAAAGAAAAACGAGCATAATACATTAGTACGTAAGAGATATAAGTCCAGTTAATAATTTTTATATGTGTGTTATTTTTTTGGCCGGCTGTCCTGTGGCAATTTCCATATAAAATTGCATGTAAGTATGCATCATCGTATACACAGGCGGTCACTTTATCTCATGTGGATTAGCAGTGCTAATGCGACTTCGTTTTACAAGTTAACTAATGACGTCACACGTCGCAGCGTTATTACCCGAATTATTAGGTAAGTAATAAGAAACGCAGAGAGCGGCGAAGCGAGCCGAGTGCGCTGTGCTAAGTGGCTTTTAAGGTCGCTTACCTCATCTCAGCGCCTCTGGTCCAACTATCTCGCTGTTTGCGCTCGAATTTAGTACGAATGCTGTTTTGTTTATTTGATCCATTTCTGTAATAACACCCTGTATCACGTCTACACGGATTCTTTTTTCTTTTTCTCATTTAAACGCTCGGGATTGGTTCCGAATACGATTGTTTGCAAATTGAAGTGCGCTCTTGAAGCCATCTCGAGGATGTTTATATTATAAAGTTGTAAAAACAAACTCGAGCGTTCGGCAAAAAAGCAGTGAGTCATAAAACATAGCTCGATACAATGACGTTTAGTTGCCCGAGGAAGTAAAAACACCAATCATCACGTCTTGCAGACCGAAAATAGTTTCTGAATCATAGCGGCGGGATTCTATCAATGTTATTGTATGCACGAAACCCTTACAAAACGATGGATCGACGAAATATTTGTTCGTTTCGGTGTGAAATTAGCTTCAGGCAATAATACATAACTATTTATTAGCAAAAAATATGCACCTATTATATCCTAAAAGTATTGTTTGTACTTTAAGTTTCAACACCTATTTCACATTTTCTTTCCACAAGAGAAATTTGTCATCGATGGATCATAAAAAACAATTTTCAGTTTTGAATATTATATAAAAAAAATAACTGCATGATATTGTCAATACGCAATGTTCTTATGCTTGTGTCTTCATGTTATCGCCTTAAAATATAATATTAGGTGATGGTAATTAGGGGCCCAATTGTAAGCGTTCAAATGTCGCTTTAAATGTGTATTTAATAAGAAATGCCATTTCGTTGAGAAAGATCAAGTTAAAGTTGGCGCGAATTAAATTGTTGAAATACACGTGCAAAATTTTAAACGAACACGTCTCGTTTGAGAACTTTTAAAATTTGTTCGCGCGTTATTTATGAAGTGATGCTTCTGGATTTATTGGTGTGTGTTTTCATTTTCGCACTTTCCGGGGAAATGACGTTATGAGTAAACAGAAAATTGAATTAATATTTGTGTAGAATGTGTTTGCGGACTGGATTAGTGATTGTTGTAATTAAAGTAAAAAGGTGAGTTCTCAAGGTGGTCGGTGTGAGATCGCAGTGAATTCGGCGTGCCGACGTGCCACCGATGCGGTGCGGGCGCTGCGCCACAACTCGTAAATAAGGGCGTCTCATTGCGGGCCATTATTAATGAATCCGACGCCGGCCGCGCGCCCGCTCGCGCCCCAAAGCTATATAACAGGTGCGTGTAACCCCGTTCGCAGAATCTATTTTCGATGTCTTATAACCGTGAGGAGAAACTCCCGTTCCGTTGCGTTCTCCCGTTCTAAATATTCATACCGTACACCAGTTGTTATGATTTGCTCAGCGTCATCTGCTTGACATCGCCGACTCTACTAAACAAGCGCGCCATCTCGCGTTAGTCTCACAAAGTTTCATTAGCCGTCTGGCTACAATTACGGTATACTGCTGTCGGAATCGTGCGCGGAATTTCCACCTCGCCGAGGAGATAGTGACGGACGAACAGCCCACTGAAGTATAAGCGATAAGATAAGATTTTGCTCCGAGAACACATTAATTAGCAATATATTTAAGTTTCAATAAAAAAAAATCTTAAGTATTATTTTTCATCTTCGACCAAAAAGGCGTTTTGTTCTCATAATTTGATATCTTCCGGTGTTCACTCTTGTACATGATATACCTAATGTTATAACGATGTTATTGTAACAGGTGCAAAAAAGGCAATGCTACAAAGTGGTAAAACTATTATTTTCGCAGTGGATCGACGTGACGCCGAGACATGAATAAACGTAATGTTTGCTGACAGCGACACAAAAGAGATGCACATGTGAGGTGCTTATTGTACGATGTGAATTTGAATTCAAGTGAAAATTAGTGCAGCCTTTGCGAAACGAGCTCGTTACCTCATAAATCGTATTATTGCGGACGGAATACATGACATTATCACAGTGGGACATATTAGTCGTCTCATGACACGAAGACCCGGGCGAATACGCGAGGCTTTCTGGCGGTGGCCTCTATTATTTGCTGCTCGGAAAACTGCTTTTCAAATCAAGACCAGCGAGCCACAGCGGAGACACAAAGATGGCGTCTGTTCTACCCACATTAATGAACATTTACTTTCCGAATGACGTAATCATTTTATTGTTATTAGTGAGAACTGTCTTGCAGTACACTTACATATATTCTGGACATGTTTCATACATACCTTTATTTTTTAAGAAACTTGGTATAATATTAAATACTTCTTAGTTCTTCAAAACCGTCGAGTCGCGACAAACTTAAAATATCTTTAAAAAAACAGCAGGCTTTGGTATTTAAGAGAATTTAAACAATAGTAATTTGAGGCACTGTATCCGTTTTAGAACTACAAGGACACGAGGCCGTAAACAGACGTGAGCGAGGTCAGAGTTGAGACCGATTGCCCAAACTGGAGCTAATGGCGGTGGCTGGTGAGTCACGCGACCGGTGACGTCAGCAGGAGGAAGTCTTTAGCCGGCGAGTCGGCCCACGCCACGCCGCCGCGCCACTGTGCGCTCAGGACGATCGAATTAACGTAAATTCTACCTTCTTAATCAATCCTCATCTTATGTTTTGTACCACTCTTATTGCATATTACGCGATTTCTATTGCAAATACATGTTTACAAATTGCGCTAACATAGGGATTGAACCGCACTTCTTCTTTACTTCAACTTCATTGGCGTGCTGATATGAAATTGAATTGATACATTATTGGAACAACGTCATATCGATTTAAAAAAAAAAACAAGGAAACAAAGTTCAAATATTCTATCTTATTCTACGAGGCTTTGGTTAATAATAACCGAAATGACTAGAAAAACAGCTCGGCGTCTTTTGTCAATATACCTAGAAATCAAGTTCCATGAAATCAATCATTCACGTTCAAGGTGACGAAGCAAACAAAATATATTTCATCGCTTCGTATCGAGATAAAATATAATGTGAACAGATTATGTAGTGCTATTGAATTGGAATCCCGACACAATTTAGGTTGACGCGGTGTGTATCGGCGCGCTCTTATGATCAGAGTCGGTGTTAATTAGCGTGTTACTGGTGTGGGTGTCGTCACGCATCTAATTTGATTACACCGGGACAAGGCCGGTGTGGTGAACGCAGCGAGCACGGAACGTGCCGCGGTCGCGCCTCGCCGGACTCGGGTCCGGCGCTGGCTCCCGCAGACAAAAACATTCGTTTCAAATTATGCCGACACGTGCACTCGTTGCTAATCAAACTCCGGAGCCTATTAAACTAATGTCTCGTTACTGGAAAGGGAGACTTAACTTTCACAAAGGAGATGAGTACTTCACAAAACTAGCGCAATATGACGACGCCACCGTGGTGAACGACTGTGTCCCGGCTTTATTATTAGTCCACTCGACATCCCACATCTAAACAAAGAGGAGACAAAGGGTTGCTTATCCGCAATGTAAACTTTTATTAATCTCTTCCTGCACTAAACACGAGTGTATCAGTGCATGTATAATGTTAAAATATGAATGCTTTTTATACATTTCTTTTCTTTTGTACATCCAGACAGTAGGTAGGTAAGTGGCTAGTAAAATACCGTTACTATTTCTCACATTTCCTCGAATTCACCCTGTGTTCTCGCGGATCATTTGAATTATAAAGTAACGCGGGAGTGCATACAGAGTGCATAAGATACCTTGGCTATGCAAATGAGACGTGTGGAAGCTGCGAACGAAGTAAGGGCGAGTTTACACCTGCCGGCTGTAAACATCATTCATTGGCGTCCCCGAGTGTGTTATTATAAAAGGTGAAAGTACAGTTTTTCCAAGAGTAACTGTGGCTATCTACTTTTTGTACTTTAGTTATAGGATTAATACATACACTACTCAAGAATTTTTTTAAGTGTGTTTATTTTTCTCATGACATTTCTACCTCCTCCACAATATATCTTTGCAAATTATCTCTGGTATCAATTACGTTGGCATGTGTAAAAACAAATTAAACATCTATAAATACAGGTCTAGCAGACAGCAAAATAAGTTTCATTCTTACAATGACCCCGCGACCGTTACTTAAACTTCGGTCAGCTTTGTTCCCAAAACACGAAACTAATTTATTCCTATCTCAGCGTGCCGTTTCACCGTACTAAATAATCGAAGAGCAAATTATATATGCGTATTAACGGTCAAGTCATAGTTCAAAGATTAGGGCAACGGGCAACCCTTCACTACGATCGTTCGAGGCGAAGAAGTTTCAAATTAAATCCGATCACCCCGCGGCTCCCTGCACGCTTAAACAATTTGATATTATAATAAAAGCGCTGGCCTTTGTACAATCGCCGACCGCGGCCGTTGGTACGATGAACTGTTGATTTTAGAGGGTTTTCTTTCAACGTCACATGTAATTGCCATCGATGAAAATGAATGGAGCTTTACACGTAGTAAATTACACTTTGGCACAGGACCAAGCTCGTCGGGGTCGACGATTTGTTTTCAGTGGTTGCCGGTGGTCAGTCACGGAAGTGCAAACTTATCGCTGATCGCGACGGCATATCGGTGATCGTCACGGCGGGCGCCGGCGGGCCGAGGCGGGGGTGTCGGGCGGCAGGCGGCGGCGGCGCGGCGGCGGCCAGCGTCGCGTGTGGCGCCGCTAATGGATATTGATGGCTATGGCGCAACTAATTAGACGCCGCTACCCTACTACGTTTCAGCCTGGATTCCCTCAGGCGTATTTCCAGGTGCCAATATGACTAGTCAATCGCTGTAAAAAGTTTACTTCGGTAATTTTTATTGTTAATTAAATTATTGAAAAAAAAATCATTTGATTAATCTCATTTTACAATTCATTGAATATAATTTAATCTATCAAACAAAAGAAAATACTTTAATCACTGGCCTAATGAATGACACAAATCTGCGCACTGGGATTGTTTATCGAGGAAAAAAACGTTGACGATCGACATCGGAATGAATGGCAGCTGCGGCTTTTCTTTTTAAATCCCACAACAGCAGAGGAAGAATTACTGGACAGATTTCCGTTTAAACGATGTCGGTGAGCGCGCAAACAATCTCGCAATCGAGTTATTAGACGGGTCGCGGGCGGGGGCGCGGGGCGGGCGGTATCAATCACCGTGGGCGGGCGGCGCGACATTGGAGTTCAATTAGGCGGGTGGCGCGTGTGATTGCTCAGTCCTCGCACACCAAAGGGTTACTTGACCCACTTATTAGGGCCGTCGCATGCGTTCTTGTTGCCAAGCTCGGAAATGAACAAGCGATTCAATATTAACTCCCACTATAATCTGCAACTTTACCTTTAACGATATGTTGACCAATGATAATTTTTATAACACTAGATCATAATCAACATGTGGGCACTTTTAACCTTTTACGCCGTTTCAGAATTATTGACTTACATTTACGTGAAGTATTTTCTATTAAAGGGTACATAGTGTTTTTTAAGAAGCTTTACATTTTGCCTATATAAGAATTTTACTCTTGAACACAGAAAAGTTTTTGTCGTAATTTGTTATTGAAGCTTAGTAACAGGTTTGATCACAAAGTTGCACACAGATGCAATAACTGCTCATTTAAAAAGTTCGTTCGATCGTTCGATCAGATTAAGATTTATTGAGTAAAGTTTTTTGACGAGAACAAAAGAGTATGCGAGTCACCTGAAAGTGACTGACGCCTAAAAAGGGAAACAATAAATCGAAGAAACTTTACCAAGGTTTTAATAACCTCAGTGTTTCTATACAAATAATATATTAGACGACAAGCATTCATCTTTGATATTTTAGGATGTTTTTTTCCAGCTACTTCTATGAAATGCTATTTGATACTCACACAATTAGTCAATTCGGGTAAAAACTTGTCATAGGCAATATACAAGTACATACTTGCTAGATTATAAATGGTGACGGTTTGCTTTACTACATTCAATCCTAAATGGGAAGAGAATGTAATTCTTTGATTGTACATATAATATTTGTATTTTATATATTAGCATAGCGAGTGTTTACATTATATGTTGGACTGTGGACATGCAGACTCAAAGAGACGGACTCAATGGGCTTATCTTTTCCAAGAAAGCGTCAAGGGATTTTGAAAATATTTAAAATCAAATATTTTTCTTCGTTTTATGAAACTTTATATGTAATATGATTTGATTTTAAATTACATTTTCTATATGAACTGTACCATCACTAATATTACTTAAGTATGTGGTTAAATATAATATCGTTACGTGTAAATATTCTTTGATAATTAGCTTTTTAATTTATGACATATTTTATAATTTTGATACTCTTTGGTTGTCAAATGTAAGGGGTTGCTCGGGGGTGATGTTTTTGTTAAGTAAGAGCTGTAATTAAAAGATAACTAAAGAAGTAAATAAATCGTTTAATTCTTAACAATATTAATTATAAGAAAAGAATATCTGTAAAGATGCTTAGTCTGAAACTCCATGAAGCAATAATGTTCAACCTCCGTGACGGAAGAATCGATTATAATAACGCTTGCTAATTAAAATAGGCAATTAACTAGCCGGCTTAGGTTACTTAAGTACGATAAGATGGTTTAATAATTAGAGGTTATTGTATTCATTGTTACACATTATGAAACACAAAGATTCTTCAAACATTAAGAAACCAAGAACAGCATAAATTGAATTTTATGTTCTTTTTAAATGACGTTATCAACAACCTTCTAACAACATAGAAAAAGATTTTGTCATTCAGAGTAAAGTGTATCATGTCATTTAAAAAAATGAAGCTTTAGTGTAAATCTTTCATCACATTCAACAATTTTGGCACATTAAAAAGCAAAGCTGGTATACCCGCGTATGGTAACCAGGTACTGGCGGGCTAGTAAGGTTGGCGCGAGCGCCGAGTCCGTTCGCCGTCTGACCGCAAATAGGTCGTGTGTTGGATAACATTGCAACCTGCGCAGGTTTCTTAGTATGTACAAAACGATATTATTGTGACCGCAGTTGATATTTCACAAGCCGAGTGTGAACGCAGACTTAACGATATGTTTCTCAGCGATTGCGACCGCATTGATAATGCAATAACAAGGTGCCCAATAAATATGTTAATAATATTATAATATGTACAAGAAAGTTATGTAGATATATTTAAGTTGTATAGTGATTAGTATACCGCAGTTAAAATAGTTGGCTACTCATCTAAAGGATACGTTTCAAGAAGCACTTTGTACACTAAAGTGTGCTTGTACGATAAAATAACCAACTTTTGCCTAAATTATAGTGTTTGTTAAAATATTATTGTCGTGGGCTAATATGAACTTACATAATTAATGGTAGGCGTGTTCCAGATACATTGCAGTGCTGATTGACGTCTATTACGGTGACGTAGTTATTAAGACGAACAACGTCTATATCAAAGCAATATACGCATAAACGAATATTGATCAATGTTCGCCTTTTATAAACATTTCAAAAATAACAAAACAGTATTTGACATTAGTTGCAAATCCTGATCATCGACGTGTATAAGAAACTTCTTTATAATAATTCTGTAGCTTATGATAAACACACTTCCAATTAAGAGAATAAGTTTGATAGCTTTCGTCATTTGGATGCTGCGGCGAGCACTAATTCCGGCTCACAAGCCATCACAACAACGTCGAGGGCGCCAATGCCGCGCAGCCGCATCGCAACTCCAGAATTCACGGCTGTAACGTGGAACCGTATCATACCGGGCCGTACGTAATTGGATGTCCAGTGCAAATATTGAATTTCATTTATGCTGTAACGAGTTTATGGCTTGTTATTCAATTTCTATTGCTTTTGAATGACTACTATGTGTACGTGCGTTTGCAACTCCTTATTTGATATCATCGAGCAAATAAATGAGTAAATTTCCTAAGAATAATTTGTAGTGATTCAATTTGTATGATGCATCGAATGCGATCATTAAGGAAAATCATTGTTTTTTATAATTCGTCTATTTATAGACAAATATTGCGCGTTTTAAGTTTCATAAAATACCTAAACACAAGGAGAATATTATACTAGGATCTAAATAATGCGAGTCACTGCTGTCATCTACCATTTAAATATTAATTTCATTTCTTATTTATCATATGTATTGAGACGCTCGGTTAGTTATCACTTAATGACGATGTTCGAAAGAGATCTAAAATACCATTACTATTGGTTTCTACATTTGCTAGGAGGCAGGACATTATCATCGAGTCGTAATTATAGTGTTTAATAGTTTACAAGGTAAGCAGACGTTACTCGATGTGATGTTAATTGACAGCTAAGACTCGATGGAGTTCGCGCGCTAATTGATAGATCTTGACGGCGTAACCCGAGCCTCTATATTTATGTATCTATGTTACGTTTCTCTCGGCAGTTTATGTCGAATGCTCACACAAACTGAACTATTAATAGTGAATTTCTACACAAAATAAGTACAAGAAGAAAGGTACAAAAGTGATGTTGGTACTGCTATATTTTGTTTTGGCTATCAACATGACAAAACGAAGAAAGCTAAATGCTTTAATGTATTTTGTCTGCTTCAGTCCATCAAGTACATTTATTATCCAGAGACTAGCACCCTTATGAACCGAGCTTTGCTTAAAACACTTCGTTAATTCTAGTAATTCTATCCTCCTAAAATTCGTGCAGAGATAAGTTTTAATTATTCACTAGAGAGACAACATTGTTAAAATAACTTATAAGTGATTTGATTAAAACGGAAAACTTGTCTAAGATTGGAGCAATTTTTAATCAGTCGAGAACACGACTTCATTTTACGACTTTTCGTCTTAACAGTTCTTTTTAATTGCCTCTCAGCGGGTCCGGGCCGCCGTGTAATGCGCAATTTAATGATCCTTCAAAATGTAAAATGCATTACTGCACCATCTTTATTTTATGGCTTGCTAAGATGAAACCGTGTTAAGCTAGTATACTCTGGCCTGCATTACATTTTGAGTACAATATTATACCTTACACTTTTAAATCGTACTGTTATGAATGGTCGTTGTTAAAGGCACATTTCTTTCGGAAACCACATTGTACGAAATCTTTGAATCCAGGTGCTATGTAATTAATACATTCATACTTTACTTGTCTTCTCCACTACGGCCTACGTATATTTTCCACTATATTAGAATGTAAATATACATTAATACATAATATCAAAATATTCTATGCAAAGAAACACACTTTCTAATTACGCATGCACCCCCACGGCTAGGTCTCGCCGGCACCTAATTACAATATAAATATCTACCGGCGACGTTTAACAACTGACCCGGCCTTTGTAATCTTAATAACCCGATGTTTTGTAATAAGATTTAGCGACATTTCACTAAAACATAGAACGAAGAAACTTCGAGTAATAGCTGCAAAGACATAGACAAACTAGTGAAATTTTTGACCCCAAACAAAAATGAAGACGTCGTTTGGCACTGACCAATGATATTCCTGTTTTGAAATTGGTTTCCGTAAGATTACGCAAAAGTCGAGTGGTCCAACCGGTCGTGCAGCTCTGTTATCTCGTTATAGTAATTTTTAGCATGTTACACTGCGCATATGGTATTTCGCGGTGCAGTCCGGCACCACCGCGCATAGTCCGGGCGGAGGGCGACGTGTCAGCCATGTGGACGGATACATGCAACAATGAGCTCGCACAACCGGTCGCGGGACCGTTACAGATGGACCGCCGCGGCTCGCCCCTGAATATGCATGAGGTCTCGACTTGACCTCGCGTTATTAGAGTTTGGCCGCAGAGCGTGGGACCCGTACAGCAGATACAAAGCTTGTATTTGACATTTGCTCGGTTTACTGACATTTAATCTGTATAATTAGCGACAAAGCTTTGAATATATTATAGATATAAATTAATATGAGATATCGGCGACAAACTTGAACGATAGTATAGCCCCTTTATTTTTTGTATTACAATGCATATAACCTATATATCCGAAAAGTGTTTTGACGCATATTGATATTTAATTCATGTTGCAATGTTTATTATTATAACCGCTACATCGTCAACTATAGTCGAAGTATATAAAGTTCGTATAAATACAGAAACGTCGATAATAATGAATAGATAAAAATTCAATTTCTGAATGGTAAATTGCATCGAGTTAAATGTGAAAAATTTGTCCTTGGAGTTCAATAAAATTAATTCTGAAGTACTTTACTTAGGTAAGAGTTATTGCTTTCCGAGCGAGTGGGAATTTCCGTGTAATATAGAAGACATTTATGAGATAGCGAATAGCTCGTCATCGGAGGAGTTGGCTTGCGGCGATCGTTGTAAATTTCATCTGTACAGCGAATATACATATGTACAAATGAGTCTAAAAATAAACACGGAGACCGCAACGAGCGCGGCAAGCGATACTCCAACAACTGGCCGGAGTCGGAGAGCCCGCAACGGATCCGGCGCCACTCGCCAGCGCCACACGTCGTGGCTCGTGCCTTGTGGCTCACTACAACACACACAACATTCTAATTAGACGAGCTAATTTTAACGATCTTCTGAGTGGGCGCTAAGGATTGTTTCATTAAAGATTCGCCCGATTGTTTGTCACCGCACGATGCGTATTTAAATGCCACGCATCACTTGAACGTGTGACATTCATCAACGTAGAACGTTTTCAATATCGCGACGCTATTTCGAAATGTTAATGAATAAATTACTACGATTTAACATCGGACATTTATAATGGCTTTAAAAGTTTTTTGCGGTATCTAATAATTTATCGCATTGCGAACGACTCGAAATCAGGCACGCAGAAAAACAATTCTAAGCTCAAAAAAGTTTTCGATCTCTTTCGACCGGGGCGGGTGCTTACACCGATTTACGATACTTTAGGATAACATTAAAGTAGTATAACACGGAATGTCTCAGAAAGTTTTGAGACTTGAAAATATAAATCAGCTTTAAAAATATTTGCGTCGTATTTGACTAGAGATCGTTAGTCATTCCGACGCGTGATATTGGATCCGATGCCTTATGGAGCCGTGAGATATGGCGGCGAGGCGAATGGTGCAAAAATCTAATGCGCTTACATCTCATACGTCGCAGAAACAAATGGGGAAAGAATTTCTCAGTCGCATAGGAGGAACGATTTACAGAGTGTCTCAATTGTTTAGAGATAGAAAACTATTTAGATGTATATTAAGCAATCAAAAATAAATCACGATGAGCGAACTAGAACGAAGCGATAACGTGTTGGGCTTCATCTCGGCCAGATCACGTCCGTGGAACAAAAGGAATGCGCGTCGAACCGGCTTTGATAAAGAGAATAAAAAAACACGTTCACCCGCTTTTCATACTTACAAGCTCACGGATGAAAAACGAACTTTGCAACCGATAATTCGTGCAAGTTAATAATGTGTTACTGAGTAGACAATTAACTTATACAGTAATGATAAGGAAGTTTATCAAACGAGGCCAGTTGGGCAAATATGAGGCAGGAAGCGCGAAGTCTCGCCGCGCACAACGCAAAATGTGAATATACAATGTGACAACTCCATGCACCATTAACAACACATTTGGAATGGGGCACGCCTAAGGGTGCATTATTTACAGATTTATCACGAATTCGATAGCTAAATAAAGTATAATAAGTAAAAAGTATTTCCAATATGTATCCAAACTATTTTACCTCTTACCTTTTACCTCTATTCTCGTAATGCATCTTTAACATTCGATCACAAATGATGATGTTATACTCAAAAATCTTTTTAATATCTATCTTCAATGGTGTATATTTTTGTTACACGCCAGTTAGCGTACAATATGGTGGAATAAGCAACCTATTTACATTATGTGATAAAACAGAAAACACGTAGTTTTATTAGACTAAATAATTTTCATTGACAGAAGTACATACGTACCTGTTAAATTAAATGGGCTTATTCAGAAACCAGAATAAAATTAGTATTAAAAATGTAAAATACACATCACTTTTGCTTTTAGTTGGCAGTGCTTAATAACACTTCTTGAAATCAGCGCATGAACTTTTCATCGCACGTTTCTCTACGAGCTTTCAAAAAGCTTTCAGCGGTTGATCGCGCTCGCAACGACTACGTTACAGAGCGGGCACCGCAACACAGTTTTAAAAATAAAACAAAATGTTGCATACCGAATTGTGTAAAATTAATATTAAATTTTAAATAGTTAAATGATTTATTTCGCGTAGAGTCGTCCGTCTGTGTGCGGTGTGATAATGAGGCGGACGGGGCGCGGTTGCCAAGCGCCCGCAGCGGAAAATTTGGCGGAAACTGATCGACACCGCAACTGAAAACTATGCATTTTAAGTCACATCAATCGATACGCGGTCGGAGCCACACGTGTGCAAGTTGTTTATGTGCCGCACAAACCACGAAGTTTTGCGTAACTGCCAAATGTGGGACTTTACTTCTATAAAGTGGCTTTTAGGAGTTCCCATGGGAGGTGTTGGGTTAGGCCGGCGGAGGCATGGGGATCGGCGCGGCTCGGCTGGTGTCATTATCGTTAAGGCTTAGCAGACGGCGCCAATTTGACCGGGCAAGTAACGAGTCATGCGACCGTCGCGCTCTCTAAACTACATTAATTGGGCCCATGACTCATGATTTTGTTATGGCAAATCTTAGACATTATACCGCAAATCACATAAACTAAGATTAATGTACCTACCACATGATAGATTGATATATTGTCATGTAATTGTTATAAATTTCATTGTAGTAACAAAACAAAGCTGTTTTTGTAAAATTGTGTAAGGCAAATTAATGATTACAAAGATTCTTGTAACAATTTCAACAAGTTATATTATTTTATCAATAAACTGTCTTGGACACTATTTACTTATTATAACATTGAAAATTCGGAGAAATTGAATATTGTAAAGATTAAATGGGAAATAGGCTTAAGCATCAAGTCGCCTGCAGGAACTCAATGTAACATGAATATTTCATTCGGTGCTATATGACATCGCGATTGGACAATTGTACGCCCAGCGAACAGATTGGTAACGAATCAATATTTCAATGCGAGTCTGAATTTGTGACGAACACTAAAACTATATGTTTAACGTTAGTGGTCGTTATGTGTACTGGCGGTGAGATGCTACTCCTCCGAGAGAGTGATGAAAGCGAACACGAAATGTAGACGCGGGTGCGGAGGGGACGCGGTAAGGTCGCGTTACGCCGTTTGAAAGTGAGATGCGAGGCGCCAAGAGAGCAACAAATTAAGTCCCCGCGGGGACCGAGCCCGCCCACACCCGCGCGGCGATGAGAGGGCACCCGCGATAACGTCTCGTCGAAGGGAAACTTGAATATTTCCAAGGAATTACATAACCGAATACGCCGAATAAAAGTCCTCGTACGTGCCCCCACAACTCACGAAGTATTTTTGAACTCAACTCCCGAACTTTAATTAAGATTTTAGTTCAATTTAATCGGCGAACATGGTAATAAATTTAACGCTCGACTTTCCATTACTCGAAGTATCCACCTCGCCACCTTACCATTCTAATTGTAATCGCTAAAGCTTTACGGGACTTTTACAATATGAAAGAGGCCAATTTTGATTTATATACATTTTACATTCACGATAAAATAAAAAGACAAGCGTTTCCCGAGCGACATAAAACTCTTACCGCGACATAAATTTTATCACTTAAAGTCATAAATATATCTGTATCAATATCATTCGCCGGCACGAAGGGTACGTGTGCTTTTAAAGTCACTAAATGCACACGACTAAACATATAGCTACAGGAACACTTTGCTCTTTGAAGTTGCGTCCACCGTTCGGTATGAAATTTAAATGCAAAGGCAAATATTTAAACATATTGTAGAGTTACAGTGTCACATCAATTTATGTAATACTGCAAATTTCAATAAAATTAATAAAATATCAAACGATATAAGTTCAGTTAATGACGGACGTATAAAAGGAGAAAAAAAATCTGCCAATAAGAACGCTTAAGCAAGGGTATAAAATTAAATGGGTAGAAGGCGTTTTTACAAGTTTATCGAGCGTTCCACATCGGGCAGACGTGTAATGGGCCGGCAGGCGCCGCCCGCGCTGCCTGTCTGTCTCGGCGGCCAGCGACGCCGCCGCCGCACACCACCAAACTGCTGTTATCGCTATCGATCCCGTCGACGACCTAGCTTGCGATAAACGCACACACTGCTTAATTAACTATGGAGTAAAAAGATTAGAAAGATGTACAGTAATGAGAGTTCAGACGGAGCGCGCAATGAGAATAAAGGCGCTCGGCATACTTACATACACTGAGCCGCGGTCGGCCGCCCCTGCCTCACTTTTTATGCGGATTTATCGACTCAAATTAATCGTGTAAGTAGAGAGCCGGCGGAGGAAACTTGCGTGAAACGCGATAAAAGACCTCTATTGGTTCAAAAGATCCCTCATTGTGATTTAACAAGGTTTGCTCTTACTTGCTCTAAGGTAAAGTTCTCAGTGAACTTGTTTATTATGCAGAGGACTGGCACAATCAAACGAAAGCAAGTTCCAGCAATTTTGTAAGTGCATATCGTGAGGAGCGACATCGGAGAAAGCATTAAAGTGGCATTTAGATGAACTTATTTCGTGCTTTAGAACAAGTTTTTACTATTATTAATTGATACAGATTTATAGAGATAATTAGAGTAAAAATGTAACTTGGTTATTAAGGAATATTAGTCAATATCGCGTATTCTTTTTCTCATATTAATTCAAAATTAACATAAAATACTGTAACATTCTTAATGTATTTCTTTTAAAAATCATAAATATTTTGAAATAGATACATGTTAATCCTAATTTTAAGATAAACCAAAAGAACCTTATTATAAGTGAAATATACGTAAGCTATAACATGCTTTGGCGCAATGCTGATATCATGTTTTCTTTCAAATGCTGTAGATAAAGTAATCATTTTGAGTTAGCTTTGTCGAAATTCTAAAGCGGCAATGTAATAATTGTGCCAAATTTTAGCTATTTATTCTAAGAAAATAACTACAACTAAGAAAAGGGTTCAGTTTCAATACTTTTGGCACGACATCCTAGAACATCTTCGCCAAGTTATGAATAAAAGAATTGCATGGCCATAACGCATTGAATTTATGTAAAGCATTAAGCGTAAATATGGTGGCATCGAAATGTTATGCTTGTGCGTCTACGAGCTTATTGGCTGCAATTGTTGAACACTATGGTTGAGCGAAATTGCCAGTTATAAATTAAATGTCAACTCTGATAGTAAAGGCCCCTGGTAAATAAGCGATTTTAGTAAATATAGAGAAGAGATTATCAGGATCAGTTTATTAAGCCGCAAGAATTGTTTACTCAACCAAAAAACCACATACAATACAAATTTCCTTTGGATATCCATACATAGGTACCGAGAATATTAAAGTTATTCATAATTAATGCACATTTAACTTTTAAATATTCAGCAACTTGTATACCGAAAAATATTTCCTGCTCATATTCTACGGAGAGAAGTTCTCCACGGGATAACAATCTGCCGAAGCAAATTAGTGCCAAAGGACTAATACTAACATTTGCATAATGCACGTAGGGTTAGAGCAATTTGCAACTTGTTAGCAACTAGCTAACCGATAGTTGAACATGGTACGTAGGCATTTAAGAATTTTGAGGACTTGTTCCCTAACTAGTTTTGACTGAGTATTACGTTGCTATTAAAATATAAAAGTTATACCTTACTATTAAAGAAAAATATATTTTTTTTATAATATTAACATTTCTTGGCTTATATTTAGGACTCCAGCGACTTTTCTTGGGTTCACAGGTTCATTTATTCGTCACAGACCAGAAACAAGTTGCAGAAACTAGTGTTTTTTATTGAATATTTCTTTACCAATCCAGGTAGATTCAGGTATAGCAATAAAATGTGCTATATAAAGACAAGTAGATAAAGTAGGTCGGAATATATTGTTGATATAAACAAGAGCAGTTGTTTCATAAAGCGAGACCAACTGATTTCGAGCTGTTCGTATAAGCTGATAAGTACACAACTAGTCACGAACTAACTAGTTATCACATCCCTCTGACAGCATGTAAAATGTTCCCCTCATTTATGTAATAAACAGATTTATATAAACATTGAAAACGATAGAATAAAAAATAAACAATAAGATAATTTAGATCAGATTAATTTAATCAAATATTTATTTATTTATTTATTTATTTATTTATTTATTTATTTATTTATTTATTTATTTATTGAAAAGCCACTCAGCGCATGTGTATATAATTATAGCTAATTTGTTAACCGACTAAAACTTGAATTTCGTTTCGTTTCTACGCTCCAATAACCGAAGCAAGGCTCTCCCAGAGGAATTTTCTACATCATCAATGAATGTTGGTATTAGTACGATTTTTATATTTTACATACCTACGTAATATGTATTGTGTAGTATAATCGGAATTACGACGTTTGACTTTATATTTAACTCATTATATATAATATTTCTTACAACACATATCGTGAAATGAAGAGTAGTAATAATCACCTGATGACTGCATAGAATAATAATAATTCATAATTACATTGATACAACTCAAGGTTAATTGCTACAAGTATAGTCATTTGCAGGCGATACAAACCACGAGCGTTCTTCTTAAACTTTTACAATAAAGTGTTTTAGAAAAGCAGTATTCTTTAGGTTGTGGGAGCGGTTCGCTGCCGCGCGCACGTCTCCGCAGCTGCATAATACATTGCAGTGAATGCACCGCAGTTTGATCCCTTCCTAGACAAGGTAAGTACGACTGTAAAGTTCTCTTGATGTTACCTCCACTCCACTTCTGTAACAAGTGCGGACATGAAGCGGCGAGGGGCTTTGCAGTTTCAAAGTAAATCGACAAAGTTTCCACGACGTCATCCTTTTGTCTTCTTACGGAATATCGATTGCGCTCAATTATTTATGGCTAATCGTTTCGAGAACTTTTCGAATAAAACAAAGTTGTCGAAACTTTTGCAAAAATTATATCCCAGAATTGAATGACGCCTGATTACAATCGGTATAAGGTATAAGTACTTTCAGTGGTGTCTTTGTATTTGAACAAGTTTTCCACTAGACTTCCAGCCACGCTGCTTTTAGGTATGTTTTTAAATCGACCGGTAAAGAACAAAATAAATTATGAAAGGTAATACTACTAACACTTCTTCCACATATATCACACAGCATCACAATAATTAAACTAATTCATGTGTTCAGTAATAACTAGCACATTGAAATTACGAATTTTCCGAAAGTTGTTAATGTCATTTAAAAGCAGTGAAGTTTGAAGGTGAACCAGTTAACCGCTCAGCTACCGCGCCAATAATACGATTCATTTATCGAATAAGATCAATCCGAGACTAAAAATACCAACAAAAGAATATATCTTAATGAAGCGATAGCCATATTTTAATTGAGATGTTGCGCTTCCGGATATTAAAATGGAGAGCTGGGACAGAAATAGCGCAACAAAACCGGATTGGCCGCCACGGGGAAAATTGTAATAATACATCAATACTTTGCTTTTATATTGCAATCTATAAAATAGCCCACGCGAGGCATCTGAAATGTACGCAAATCGTTAATAACTTATACTGGTAGGAGTCATCATCATCAACTCATACGCACCCAGCTCGAAGCCTACCCTAAGTCAGGGTTGGTGGTCACTTATAGGAGTATTTTGAGAGAATTATTCTGGTTCCAATGCCCTCTTTTTCTTATCTTTATAATGAATCTACTAAATCAGCGTTAAGATGGCAGTTATTTTCGAAACAAACAATGCACAAGAAATGAACGGCGTTAAGTAAAAAGTACTATTTGCAGTATATGGTAAGTATAAGTATATACCCATCATAAAATAGAAAATATACGCAGAGTGCTTCATATTTGTAAGCCGATTCACTCACACAAAGAATATAAATATATTTGTTAAAAGTAGAATGGAAACACTTTTCACATATCGAGAAGAAACTATTGTATCCTATATAGTGCTAAGTTTAGGAACTAAGTTTTAACATTGAAGAATATATTATAAAAGTTGAAAGAATGTATAAACATTTATACGACATGAGTGTGAGTTAGATTTAAATAATTAAGTTATACATCTGAGAATGTTCGCATTAAGATTGTGTGCATTTTCCAGCTTACACGCAGTTTGTCAAATCCAAGACATTAAGCTAAACATTTTTTGCAATGAGCTTTATTTAAAGAACAATCA
Source organism: Papilio memnon (assembly GCA_003118335.3). NCBI lineage: Eukaryota > Metazoa > Arthropoda > Insecta > Lepidoptera > Papilionidae > Papilio > Papilio memnon. The sequence goes on from LD699455.1 coordinate 3,408,527, forward strand.
AGTTGAAATAATAATCTCAATCCAATATCCAAAGTAGACTCGCCATGTTGTTAGTGAACAGTAGTTAAATAGAGCTGCATAACAATGGTGGCACAGGTAAGTGTAGCTTTCACGTGGAAGCAATCTGGCATTTATTAATGCGGATCGGTCGGGTAGTCCGGGACAATGGCTCACGTTTCTTCGGGGCCGCAGTCTACGGCCGCGCGCCGCAGACCTTAGGCGAATGACGGGATGCATTAGCAATTCAGACGATACAGACAAACAAAACATCTACTTTCGTTTTCATGTCTGAGCAAGAACAATATCATTTGAAAATAGAACCCACAGCGTTGAAAACTTAGTTCGATGGCTGAATGTAACGTAATGCGACAATAGAAATAACAAATAACTGTAATGTTGTCGAAACAGAGTTGTGCAAGCCGGGCATAACCTTCTACATTTATGCAATTTCAGTTGGAACTTTTTGGAACAACGTCAATATTGGCTATTATTTTTAAGTAATGGTAGTATTTCAAATACATAAAAAAATTGTTACCCGTATCATTTACATTGTTTAACTTACAGTACAGAAATAGATATCATTATTGATAATTCTATATTCATACTTTATTAGATGTATAAAGAGATTAGAGAGATATTTTAAAAAAATGATGAACGAAGAGAATGTTGTATGGAAGAGCAGAACATACTGTTCCTCTCCTACATACCATCCGTAGGGACAAGGCTAAGTCGATGATGAGTACTATATTCAATGTTTTTAATTACAACTTACTTATAAGAGAGCTTCTTTAAAATGATATGACTCCGAGCCAATATCTGAAACAAAGGAAAATAAAAATAAGTTATGATTACAATGAAATTACAAAATATGTTGTATCATATCCCATATCCGTGTGACATAATTTAAGTTTTAACGACACATATTGCCGCGCGAATATAAAACTAAACCAATTACAAGTTTTCCAATATGCCCGGCAAATTATGGCAATGTAAACTCGCTATGGGACACGGTGTGCCTTCTTACACGCTCGTTGAAGCAAAGTTTGAGGCGCGAGCTGATTTACAAACGCACACGTCGTTCACGCACCTCGTAAATTACACAACCAAATGGGGCATTTTTTACTAAATTTTTTAACATAAATTACCGACTTTTCGCTAATTCTAACACTGAATTGTACAATATTATTTTAGTAGGCTCATGTCAATGTGTGCTGTTTGTCTTACATATTATGATTTGCAAGTTACAATGCAGCAATCAACATCTTTGGAGAAATCAATTACCATAAGAATGCACTTAAAATGTTTATATAGCGTAAAAGATTTATATAGCTTGTTTTATTACTTACTTGAAAGTCATTAGTCAATGCTATGATAACTTTAGCTCACCTTGTTAACTTCAATTTAAGATGCTTTAATTCTAAGTTATGTTTGTTAACACTAGATTATAATTATAATAAAAGTTAGACGTAAATATATGCATACAACATCGCGGCCTTAAAAGTTAGTTATTTTCAAAAGAAAATTAAATCCCAGTGGATCTAGTGGCTACAAACGAAGTGTTTGCTACGCAATCGGGCAGCGTGGTTACATAATGAACTTTAGCAGTGAAAAACTGCATTTAAAAACTCCATTACCGGGCGGCGTTCTTTACGCCGAGCACAATGCGCGCTAACCGACAAAATGAGAGTCGCAGCTAGTTAACGGAATAAAAGGCGTTATTATGAGTGGCGGTGTGCCGCCGCCGCTGCGGACGCGGGGCAGGTAAACACTGCTGTTTGCTGTTTGCACTGCTCGCCCGAGCCCTTGCCTATGATTTGTGACATCCGCCCTGGCGGAAAGTTTGCATCGTGTTATAAAATTTATACCACAATTTCGTAGTCACTATAAAATATTTTTATCGACATCATGTACAACTTTTTCAAGACTTCAAGTTTTACGATTTATCCGCAAAATTGGTTATGTAGTTAATGCTCTTGAATTGAAGGAGATCAAACTTTTGTATTTTTATAAAAACTTTAAACAAGAATTAGTGAAGTTACATAAATGCGCGTTTCCCGAACTCAATAGAAGTGCGAGGCACGTCCTACGTAAAACTCGAGGAAAGTATGACAAAAGCACGTGCGCGCCTGAACCTTGCAAACTTCCCGAAGGACACGGTACCGTTATTTTTAGGGGCGGTTCTGAAAGGCGAGGTGTGTCGTTCTCGTCTCAAGGGAATTTACTACGCTTTAAAGCTGGTAATTTGATGTGAGCCTTTCGAGATTTTTCCATGTTCCTAGGCTGCGGCTGCGACGCGGGCCACGCACGGTCTTGGCGCGGGAGAGGGCACGAGCGGCGACGCGCCAGATTAATGTCGTGAGCTTTGCGCCACATTTTAAATGTCACGTTCCATTTTTCCAGGCAGCACGGTTCGCAGCCGAGATACGCCGTTCACTTTTCCGACATCTAATAACTGTTGAGCATGTCTTGTTAGGTGTGAAATCGTTTTTCTTTATAATATTAAAGCGAATGTTAAGCTATTAAGTTATTTTTTTATTATATACGTATTACAATTTCCTTGCCTTTACTTTTTTTCTATGTGTAGTAAATAATCATCATCATTATACTCTCGTGTAAACAATAAATGTGTTCGTCTATAACATACGTCTGAAAATGGTATTACCTAAACTATATCCACTGCGTTGGAAAAACGGCAAAGTCGTAAAACTGGCGCCCGCCAATCGCCAAATAAGGGCGGCGCGGCACCGGCGAGACGCGCAGTGGTGTCCTTGACTCCGGGCCAAATGACATAAGTTGGCCCATGGGTGCGGAATCTTGACTAATCGATAAACTAGACGGACTGAATGAGCAACCCGAGACATCGATAAGCCGCACCCGCGTCCAAGTCTATTATGTAATTACTAGTACGCGCATCCTTGAACCCGGCACAATGGAAGTGCGTCACATTCAAGACTAACAACAGTACCTACTTTATTGGTTAATATAATACGCATTTGTATTTTTTAATTTTATCGCAAATATATTTTCAATCAGTTGTCTCTCTTCATATTTGAAAATTCCAATAGAATCGCTTAGCAACAACTATGTATAAAGTGACTAAGACTTCGATTATACTTCTGATATCATCAGACCAAAGCAGTACTTAAGCTTTTTATGTGTTGTGAAATACCATTAATATTGCAAGTTTCCTAAACATTATTATAGCTTTACGACGTATATTTGTGTCTTGTTAAATGTTAATGACAGGATGCCCTATCAAATATAAATGAATTACCCAGTAATTTAATTTGAAGCTGGTTTGGAACAAAATAGGGGAATAAGTAAAATAAAAATAAGAATAAGTAAAAATAAAATAAATACCGAAACATATACTGGAATGTTGGCTTTGTCTGAATTTCTGGTTGTCATCGTGAAAGATTAGCTAATCAAATTGAATGATCCGTCGCGTCAATTAAATGTACTAGAAAGCTGAATGATTTGATTCCTTGGCATTGTTTTATCACTTTTTGTTACTTAATCGATGTAGAGAAGTTCAATGAAAACATGTGTTTACAATACTACAACCAGGTGAGCGACTTTCCTTCGATTGCACCGACATCGTACACACGTATATGGATGACAGTAATTATGCACTCATGCTATGCTATGTTGTTGAGTAATAAATTACATAGCGATAATGCAACAGGTTAATTAGTTTTATTTATAAAAGGAATTTTAGATAAGATCACATAAAAGTCGTTTTTATGCAACCAACTTATAGTCTACGATTTGCATGACATAAGATTAAATAATTCAGACAAAACTTATTGATAATTTGTACAAGACATTTTAACTTAATCCAACAATATAGATCATTTTGTTAGGTTAGTACCTATGCTGCAATCCATTTTGCACAAGCACTAAGTATGCAAGGTGTGATAGATTCACCTCAGTTTCGGTAGTGAACTCAATCAATGATTCGACGATCGATAAGCGAACAAAGCGCATTAGTAAAGCGATCACTAAACGTCCACTTCGCCGGTGAGCAAACACGAAGGCGTAATCCGTCCGGTGGCACTTAGCGCGCGCCGCAAGCTCCACGCTCTAATTGCACATCAACTAATCTGTTTGGAAACGCACACATTACCGTTTTAGGCTCCGCCACCTCAAACCATAAATGGTAACTAGCAGTCTTGTGTCAATCACCTAACAATCTCTAACTGTAACTTCCTGGATTCTCTTAAAGAAATGCTTAAAAAACACAGTTCATTATTCGTATTTCAGAAAGAAATCCTATGCAGTCTTCGTATTCAATCCCATTACATGTTAAAAGTCTGACAATAGATGCCCTTGACGCTTTCAGGATGTTTGTTGTAGTGTTTTAACCGACTTAGTGAGGAGGTATTCAATTCGTTTGGTATTTTTAAGTATAGTTAAATGATAAAATCAGAGTATTCCTAGACTAGAATTAGGTATATACTAGTTGATTTTCTATTATTAAAAGATAAAGTTTCGTAAATTTATTTATTTACATTGATATAAAGTCGCGATTAAATTGTATAATAATTCGTTAACTTTGAACAATGTTGTATTCACCTAGTCATCTTTACTTTAACGAGAACTTAAGAAGAAAAACTATGCCAGCCAAAATTATAGCGTTAATTGCTCTTCAAGTCTTAACTTTATAGTAAGAATGCGCAATTAAAATGTTGTAGGCGACTTTACACTAACTGGAATACGTGCCAAAGTAGCTTGAAAACTGCCAATTAATGTCTCCATTAAATTTGGTACCAACAACTACGGATTGTGTTATACCACAATTTTCTGAATATTTTAGTGATCTGTCAACAAAATTTATATTAAATCCTTGAATTCTAGAAAACAATTCAATGAAACTTATTTTTTCACTTACGTAAAATTAATGCTAAATAAATATTAGCGGATGTCTTTTATTGTAATCATACGAAAGTTTAGATGGATGGTTGGATATTTGTTAGTGCTTTTGGCCTAAACGGCTAAACGGATTTCGATTAAATATGGTATAGATGTAGAGGATAATCTAAAAGAACACATAGGCTACTAACATTTGTTTTTTTTTTATTCCACGCGGACGGAGTCGCAGGCGAAAGGTAGTAAGTTATAATTTAAAAGCGAAATATGTATGATGAAGAAAATAAAGGATATTGACAAGGGTACAGTTTCCATTTGTTACGGCGATGAGTAATCTTGTCTTCGATATTTTAACAACGCATTGTGTGCAATGATCCGGACACACAGACAATGCTACTGTAAATATTTATTGATAGATTTATTTCACAAGCCGCTGCGGCCCTTGCTACTTGCTAGGGTAAAATTACCCACTGAGTAATCTGATGAGTCGGTTATTCGTCGCGCTCGATGAATTCTTCGATGTTTTATTCCTATCTTCAAAACTGAGTCATCTTTACTTCTTTGTCATTTCTAATGACCTTTTAAGAGAGATAAACAAGATTTTAATTTAAATTTGTAATAAGGCAATGTTTGTGAAACTTCGTCCATACGTGTACTCGGCAATAATGAAATCATTTTATTTTTAGATTACGTAAATTTATACGGCCAACAATAGACTAGAGAGTAAATATAGCTGGTGTCATAAATAGCCTTTCAGATCATATCGAACATAATAGTAAGATGTTCAATTCTTTTAGTCTTATAAAATTTACTTTCATTTAAAAATGATAAACGAATGGAAAGTTAAAGTCTGCCTAATGTACTTGAAACAACGTATTCAGGGGATGGAGGAAACAGTGCACGGCAACCTATTTGCATCGAGAAAATTAGTAAGATTGACTGTATTTGTATTCTGAGATTGAAGTAGATTTTAATTTCAATTCCGGATTTAATTTGCAAATTCTATTTAATTCGAATCATCACAAATTCTTCAGTAAATACCAATAAATTATTTTTTAAGGTAAAAAAATGAATATCTGTTTATGAGAAAAAAGATGTATGAAACTTAGAAGTAAAAGGACAAAATTTACGATCCGCGTAACCGTGGGTAGGCGGACCTCGCCCACCGCTCGCATGCAAATGACTCCATTGGACCGAAGCAGCGTACTTCCGAGATATCGGCGAAGATACCACTCGAAGCACTTACCAATAATTATGACAGCTATTTACATTTTGA
>LD699455.1:3415323-3432634 GCA_003118335.3 Papilio memnon
GAAGAACACATAGGCTCCTCACTTTTGTATTTTGTAATTCCACGCGGACGGAGTCGCGGGCGAAAGCTAGTAAATCATATTTATTAATAAATGTAGGAAGTACTCGTATAGTATTGTGCCAAGGGAATGATATTTGGATTAACAAACAAAGGAATTGTATGGTATATCAAACTTGTTGGTTCAGTTATTGTGACGCCCACACGTCGCACTTCAGGACGCCATACGTTCACCGTGTTGACGTAATGTCATTAACCAACACGCCCTTTTTAAACTATGTTTACTAACGAGAAACATATAAAACTAGATACTTTATAAGTCGCAAGAGTAGAAAGTTAATTGTAGCAGACTGAAATTGTAATAGTAATTAATCTTATTTAGCTTTAAGTCGGAAACCCTGAAAATTGTCTCTACTCGTGGGATGGCACAAGCAAACCAAAATAGTTACATTTTATTGAAAATGTAATAACAATACATATTACACTGTTTGCTAAAGCGGTCATTTATAAAACCTGAACGTGAGGATCTCATATATTTAAACCTACGTTCTAGTATTGCCAGACGAGTGTAACGAATTTTTTTAAGCGTCGACTGTCACGTCAAATGGTTAGCCATATTTATCAAGTGGTAGGTATAATGAGTCAGTTTTGTTATAATAAAGAATACATTTGCCTGACGTGGAAAGTGGAACGTCTGGTGCACTTTCTCTTGTCAGACGTTCGGCTGCGCGCGAGATGCAAGCTGTTAGTATTATATTGCATACATTTCTTTATATATCATTTTTATATTAAACACCTTATTCTTTTTCGCGTATAGCCAATAAATAGACGAGTAACAATTAAAATATTAGACTATCTGGTGTATGGTCTATCATAACTGACAACCGAAAATGTTTTAACTATTACGCGGAAGACAAAATGCATTCTTAATTTCAATCAGATACGAGAAAACGTGTTGATTATAAAATATTCCAATGCACATGTTAGGTCAGATTACACGAAATGAACGGCGTCGGTAAGGTGAATACCGGTTTGCAAAAGATCCCTGCATCAATAGGCACTCGCTAAGCCGCCGGCAACGTCGAGATTTGCCTGTTAAATTCGACGCAGAAATATTTGCAGACTTTACCACAAATATTTCGATACAAATAAGTTATATAATTTCGTACGTATGTTTAACAAAAATAAATGTTATACAACAGATATTTTCCACATAAAGTGTAATGACGTAACCCTCCGTGACTACTGGCAACTCTAAACGATTGCATGTTGTTGACCTGAAGATTGAGCAGTAGATTGCAAAAAGCATAGTCGTACAAAATTGGCTTTAGTACCGTTATTTTAGACTATATTTTGTTAACTATAATAGACGGAAGAATAAGTTTTGGAACATGACTTCTTCTAAGTGTACTGTTCAATACAATAAGCGTTCCCATTACAATAGTCAGTTTCACAAACTCCGAATCGGCCGCGCTCGGGCATTGTCTCGCAACAGAACCGGTTCCATGTGACGTGTTCCACAACCTCCTTATTGCTCTATTTGTTATTTTATTATGCAGTTACCGTGCACGAAATGAATCTTAGCGTCATTGTAATACGTGTGCATTTACATATCAAATTTTGTTTTAGAAAACGTATGCTAACAATGATTTATACCATGCAATATCACGTTTTGTCATGACACATATTCAGATTTTGCCAATTTGAGAAAATTCATATGATATGTATAGTTTATCTGTCCTGTCCCTATTTACAGCAGAACAATAAATTTGAAATTTTACATTGTATCATCGGCCGTCCTAATTCCAAAAAATGAAACAAGGCTATTAGTTACATTCAAACCGGATTCGCTCGAATAATACCTAGGTACTTTCGAAGGCGTCATTGGCGGATAGAGCGTTTATAATATCACTCACTCGCCTTGCGTAGGCCAAGGCAGTTCATAAAGTGAATGTACCCACTTAAATGTCGGATTGTTATCAATATTTGTCGAATGAGCTGATGTAATGAGACGAAGAGAGTTATATCGAAATTACTTTCAAATTATGACTAAGTCATGCATATCGTTCTTTTTATTTGCGTTAAAATGCTCAGCTGAACTGTTTTCGGAAAAAAATATTGCGGCGTTGTTAACAGATTCTGTTCTTATTCCTATGCCGAAAAACAAAACAGATATATCAAAGATGTCACAAAGAATATGTTTTGAAACAATTTTTGCTTACATGCTCTACACATGTGAACAATGTATAAAAAAATAATAAGGCAAAACGCTGTCAAATTTATATCAATATTCATGCATAATATAAATAATTAAAAATGTAAGGTCAAAAGCATATACCAAATAACTACTTTACATTGAATATATACGAGTATAACATTATTGTTTTGTTTAAAATGTTATTTTATTATGTTACACGTTACAAAGATATGAAAATGAAGATCTTGCGTTACGATATCGCAAAAAATGAACCCTTTGCGGATATGAGTCATTGCGCGACCACCAGGAAATGACATTAAATTTTCACGATGGCGTTTTACGTTACCCATGCTCGCCGCTGGTTTCGCTACTTCATACATATTTATCAAAATAACAGTGCCGATTGAAAGGCTGCATATAAACACGCACTGAATTGCAAAACGTTGAAAGTGACCGCGGATTTAAGAGTTTATTTTAAAGATTGGAGGGTATAGTTTCGCGCGTGAGTTCGGTTGCATTTGGGCTTGCATGGCGCAGGGCGGCGCGGTCGTCGTTCGACGGTCATTAGCGATCGCACCCCGCCAGTCGCCATGTCGCGCCGGAGGGTTGAGTTCCGCGAACCCAGCCAAGCCGTGACTCAGCCCTGCCGGCTCGGCAGTGGCGCTGGGGAACACCGATTGTCCACTCGATAACTGTTTTATATCGATGCGTTTGCATAGAGACTACGCAGAGGTTAATGTCTTCATCTAATACTAACAAAAACATCTATTGTTTCTAAGGTTAACGCTACATATTGTTTAGTCTTTTTTACCGATGTAAAAAGAAAAAAAAAACACCGATTTCAATGACGTTGACCCTAATGTATACAAAATCAACGGTTGGAACAATTTAGTGGCTTACATAGTACTTAAATCATTTGGTTAATATTTTTTCTACATATAAAGGGTAGTCGTACTATTTTATGTTTCGGCATACAAGTGGGTATTTTGAAAAATCTTCGCCGGATCTGACGCGAGCGCGGACTAGTAATAGTAATTTAGTCGAGTAGCAAGTAATTTAACAAATAAACGTGCCTGAACGGATTAGTAAATCATACAGAGGAGATTATTTTAGCTACTAAATAACTAGTCTAGTGCGAAGTCGACATACCTAAATTACGCATGAATCCGTAAACATTTTGAATTCGGTTGGTTATTTCGGACTTTGTTAATTAATGTAATGTTTATTAATTATACTGCCGTGATGGGACGCGGGTATAAACCTTGACTACAGACTGGAGAGGACGGAGTGAATCTGATCCAGCAACCATCGTCGACTTGGTAAGTCAACATTCTGGGTGAGCGACAGTGTACTCGTACCCGACGAAGCGCGAACGGCCGAACACTTTTCTCAAAGTAGTTCAGGGTACTTTTGACAACCGTGTAACTTCGTAGTGGATAAAACTAGAAGGTTGATATATTATTTCAGATATTAACGCAACGCGGTTGCGCCACGTGGTGTAATTTTTTCTAGATATTTTTGCAACTATAACACGCAGCATATGCATATTCAGTAGTTATTATTAAGAAAAAAAGAAACTCTTATCTATATAGGGTTGGCAACACATAAATGTAAATATTTTCAATTTAAATTCCTGCTCATACTATAGTATATCTTCACGTGGACTTTGTGCCACTGATATTAATCGTGTACTATAAAAATTATTTAACACACACACATATGTCAGGAATCCGAATGTATCAGAGTGGCATGCGGCTTAAACCAACACTAAAATCAATTGCAATTGCAAAAGTAGTGGCTTTTAATTGCCTCCATTTTATGCGCCATGTTTTTTTCGGATCGTATTTTTGCGGTGCGGTTTGTTTTTGTTTGGCTATTTGAACGAGATTTGAATTTATTATCCCAATAAACTAAAACATTTTATGTGTGGTTTCAATTCAATCTTTTACTCTTGACTTTAATTGCGTTGCTTGTATTAATTAATGCAATAGAGTCGTGTGTAGTTAATGGACTAAATTAAATTGTCTGTAAGATTTGTGAATCTTAGATGGCGCGTGTGAATGAGTTTTGACAATAATTTATGGGTTAGAAGTAAGTAGGTAACATTCGAATAATTTTGCTATTACACTTCAAATCTCAAAACATACTTAAATTACAATAATGAAGCATTTACCACAGATAAAAACACCTTGATATTGATGATTATATGCTGAGACCAAAATGTTTACTTTATTACATTCGAGTTTTGAACGTGTGCCAATATTAGTTTGACGCCCAAGACCAACGTGTATTAATTAGATTGGTAACACACTAAAAAGGGCGGTGTTAGACTCAAGACTAACCAGTGTGTTTGGTGGGTGTTTACTGTTCAGGATGGAAGAAACATGTGCCAATATTACGTTTAGGTATAGATAACTGTATTAAAAAAAATCTCACATCAATTATTGCATCTTCATTGAGATACAAAAATATAATTTATTACAGCAAACAAACACTTTTTCCTTGTGACTATTAACTTTAAAATTGACACAGGAAGCCCAGTCATTTTACTTTATTTTAGCAATAACAGTACGTTCACCGGTATCCGAATTACCGCGCCCTTTTCAAATATTTTTGTGTATTTTATGCAATACACTTTACTGGATAATCAATATATTTTACTGTTATGCTCAGAACATCATTATTTATATTTGTATTACGAAAAACAATTGCCCACATCGAGGAGCAAAGTTTCTCATCCAATTTGTCGCACCTCATCTTTTTATTCGTCGCAGTATAGCTCGCAGTCTTATTACTCTGCAATATAGACCAAAAAGTAAGAAAATTGCTTGATACATAGCATTGTAAAAGTCTCCCGTTCTCATAAAACTCCCACATATTTCACGACAAATAAACTTCTCATCCTATGAAATTTTCTTCCCGGAAAGCAGTTCACTGCAGGTAATATTTCAAAACATGTGTCATTCATAACTTTCGCCTTCGCAATGTCTGTCGATGGAGCCCGGCCGAAAAGGTCTCAATAATAAATTTTTCGTGAGCCCGCTCCGTTATCCCCGCGAGCGGTCCCAGGTACGTTTTACGGCCGCGCAAGGGAAAATAAACGAAAAATAAAATAAAAGTCAAAATGGCACACATAAAACTATTTGCCGGAATATACCGCGCGCGAAAAACAACTTTGTAATGTCTGAAAAAGAGACAAATATTTGCTGCTGTTGGAGAAATAATAAAATGTAAAACAAAGAAGTGTCTCTAATTCCATTACGAGTAGTTTTTGTTATTGTGTTTTGTTTATGTTCAGGTTAATTAAACTAGTTTTGTTGAGTATTGTCGCAGTAAGGTATATTGAATATATTACAGTGTAGTTCAGATTATCAAGTCTAGTGCTGTCAAAAAATTCAGACAGTTTATGATTTGCTCAAACGCGGCAAACTGGTAACAATGATCACATCTTCGATCACAAAATACTAAACAACTCACGTTCGTGACTCTGCGAACATCGAATGAATTTCAATCTGATTTCATAAGTATTTAACTACATTATCGAAAATCGTTGCACACCCAGTCGTTTATTTTATTTGATTATGGTATGCAACGAGCTACCATAATAGTTAAAAATCACGTTGGTTGTGTATTAACACGTGACTTAAAAGTATGCTGAAAGTTCGATTAGAGCGTAGTAGTTAGAAATAATGTCCCAATTACAAGTTCATTTAGTTGAATATTAGCTAATCGCTAACCTGCAACATTTTGTTGTAAATGTGACCTAAATGCTAGTAATAGTTAATTAATTTTCCTTAATGTTTGAAATGAAAATATCTTTATTTATATCTTATACAAAAACGGAGGAGTTTGCATTAATATTGCATATGTTTCCTGTTTCATTGTATTTCTTCTATATTAAGATGGTTGAAATAGCGTTTACAAACTATTTACTTTTTGATTTCTGTGCAAATTTTTCTTGGATTTAATGTCAAATGTCGTGTCAGAGTCGCGTGACGCGGCACATTAAGGCGCGGCGCAAGTCACCGGCGCGCTCCGGCGGTCGACCTGCTTCCTAAGTGATAAACTACCCTACACAACTAGCCAGTTTTACACTCAGATAACCTTCGTCTAACGCGTAGTTTGGAAAAACTAACTTAGAAAAAGGCAATTCAACTCAAAGTGTGTGTTGTCTTTACCACTCACGTTTTTTGGATACTTATTTTGTTACATAGAATAAACACTGGGAAACAAAAATAGTGTGGTACTACGAGATTTCACAAAAATAATGTTTTAACATAGAAATATATAATACTTTACTGTTGCTAAAAATCCATAAAAGCTCCCGACTAAGTGGATTAATTTTGACTTTTCTCTCGTTTCGGAAAGCTAATAAAAAAGAACGTCGAAATAAAAACCCGAGCGACCCATATGTAATCTAACATCACGTTATAAATGTCAGTCACGTTCATACAATTATGGACTTACGGCAGCAACCGTATTGTTAAACAATATAATAAAAATACGATGCTTATATTCGAAGCTTTTGAAATGTTCAGTTCACCTGAAATAACTTTTATTGTTAGGACTATACATTAAGAGAAATTAATTTAAATCATTGTCGCTATTGTAAACCATAGTTTTACTTGATATAAATTAGAAGTTAAAGTTTTTCATTGAATTCGATTGTAAAGATAACAAAAGTTTAGTATTGCAACAGGGCATTGCAATGGTAAACAACATTTATGACGTGAAATACGAGCAATGCCGGTGTCAGGGGGCAGGTCGGAAGCTCTCGGCGTTTTGCTGAAGGCAGGCAGACGTCAGCGGGCCGTGAGTGACACGTCCTTCCGCCGCTGTACTGTACTGTCCAGTACTGTGTACACACCACTGCCCGCTCCGTGTCAATTGTAAAACCTTCGATACTACGAAATATCAGGCTCCAAAAATACAAATTCAACTAGAGCAATGAAAATATAAGTAAATATAATAACAGCATAGCTGCATTTGTTTTATACATGTAAAATGAAAGTCGTGTCACGAGTCCTACGCTCTAATAAATGTTGATCCCGAATACGACCCTAATCGGGAGACAGAATACGAACAGACGGTACTAACTTGTAGGACATGCAAACACATTAAGGGAGTCGTGCGAAAACATGATCTCTAATATTAGCAATACAAAAAATGCGCGGCCGGCGTAAACAAATGAGAGATCTTCATTGGTCTTTGTTTAAAGGCCCTCGGGCGGCTGGACAGGGACGCGGCGCTTATTCGACGCCACACCTTTTGTCGTAATGGTAGACGAGCAATGACCCAGTTCGGATTCCGTAGACGGTGAGCACGACAATGTCATCTTCCTTTAAATATTTCTAAAAGGTTTGATGCAAATCCTCGGCACAATATGAACGTATTGAATGAAGGAAAATTTAGGTAAACAACTATGTTCGCAATATATGTATGATATATTAAGGAATAGACGTATAGTACCTTAAATATATCGTTAATTAATTAATGAGAACTTGGCAATTAGCATTCAAAAGTAGAGCAGAGTGAATTGTGAAAAAAAAAGAGGAATTTACGCCAGCACACAATAGAAGAGCTTTGTTATGCGCTCATTTACAAGCAGCGCGATTAAAACGGCAAGTTGGTGCAAGGCCGATCGCCAACGCGATAGGCCGCGGGGTCAAAAATAGCGGGGCGAGGGCCGTGCCTGGCGCCACCCCGCGCGCGCCGTGCTGTCGACATCCACCACGAGGGGCGGTCGACCCAGCGCCGCCACCGCCGCACCGTTCCACCACCACCATTAGGTCTTTGCTGTTTTATATACCACCACTTCTTGTGTAAGATACACAATAAGTGATATACGTTGTTAACAATAACAAGTGCATTTCACTAATCCACCCCAAAACACAAAATGAAGAACTTGGCAGCTAATATTTGTAGCTAAGATTTAAGTAGGTGAAATATATTATGATCCGTCATAGTGATAATAAAGCAGGGATTTACAAAGTTCAAAAAATTAAAATAAACAGAACTTTCATTAATTTCACCAACTTTTTTAGGTTGTATGTTTACATTGCTGCGAGCATAGCCTCTCCATACCAACAGTCGCTTTGTCAAGCGTCTAGTGATTAACTCTACCCAGTGGCTCATTATTTTGAAAAAAATGCCATAAATCACAACTTCGTAAAGGTGTAAATATGAACAAACTATTGTATAAACAATGTTTAAGTATGGGTTGATATTAGCGAAAGTTCAGTTCTCGGACGTCCTCATCAATATGTCAATTAGGGTTCACAATTATCGAAGCAGCACAGGTGTCCATGCCGAGCCGTTTGCCAGCCCATTAAGCAAATAACGAGTCCGCAAGATAAACTTGGAGGCAGTAAAGTTTATTAATGGCTCGATTACAAGCTCGACCCGAGGTGCAAAGAAGTGCTATCAATCAGTCAGGTGCGCGACGGAAACCGTACCCACTCCCTCTGTAACGCTAATAACAAAATTCCGACGCCCCTGTTTGTTTCTCCAGAAAGGGGTGAAGATGAATATTCTAAAGCATTGCCATCGGTTACTTGTTTTCGTCCCAAAAATAATTAAATCCTTACTAAAAGTAAATCTGGCCTTAGAGCTAACGTTTTAATTCTTGATTAAGTTTGCCCAGTATTCTCATAGTTGAACGCACTGATCTTAAAAGAAGTTATTTAAATGATTGGAATCGTAAATCTGACTCGAAGTCATAAAGAAATCTCATTTTGATTAAAAATCCATTATCTGATCGAAGCTCTCAGAAGTCGTGACTTTAATGGGTTGAAGAAAGCGAGTAAACGTAGACAGGCGATCGGATATCATTATAACAGATTAGCGAACAAAGAGTGGAGGTAGAGTGGAGAGAGAGTGTAGGCAAACTGCGGAGGCAGCGAAGCGCGGCTAGCCGTTGTCCGAATGGCTCAATTACAGTTAATTCGCAGCGCACACACATTGGAAGCGAAGTGCATGCATGTGCGCCGTCCACATTAATGTATGTAAATGCATGCGACCGGCCGCGGCCTCCCGCCGACGTTCACAATATTGCGACAATAAACGGAATATGGCTGACGAGACAGACATTTTCGACAAAAGTCCACATTTGCAAACGTTTAGACGCCTTTGTTTTTACTTAACATATTCTCTAGTAACCAAAAGACTTACGACTTTATGTGATTGACACCAGGAATGGATTTGAAAAGTAGGTTCAACGTATTGAACAGTCGAACTGTTCAATTAAAACTGTGCGTCTGTAGGTAAAACTTTTAACTTTAACTGTACGCCTGTTTAGTTAAAACTGCGATATTACAAAAATCAGACGTAACTCCAATTGGCAAACTATACCTAGTGTTTTGGTTGCTACCAGAACTTTCGTTGCGTTAGGAAGGCATTAAACATCATTCTATTAGGTTCTTAAGGTATTTCCATTCAATGAATTGAACGACAACTCTCTCATCTTTAAAACAGTTGAAGCAAATTATTCCCAGAATCGACGTCGAAATTCGTTTAATAAGTTTTGCCGCAATATTGGAGGCTGCTTGGATTCGTTGCACTACAGTACAAATCCTTTTTTTTATTTTTATTTATCATGAATAAACCAGCGCTTGACCACGATCCCACCTAGACTAAAGTGAAGATGTGGTCGAAGGATGGTACGCGCTAGTTCAGTAAGAACTACTAAGAAGAAGAACTTTTATTTTTAGTGCTAAAACCCTTGTACAAAATTATATTGCCATCCTCTCTCATTACAGATGTTATGTGAGTTGGAACTTATAGAAATAAACTTCATTAGAAAGCAAGTTCACAAATATGCCCATAACATTATTAACGAACTGAAACTTTTCAAGGCGTCTTTTTTGCAGAATCGAATGCAAACATTAAAATTATAACGGATTTTTGATAATTATACTAGACTAGCTGTTGCTCGCGACTACGCCCGCGTGAAATTAAAAAATAATAAAAAATGTAGCCTATGTTACTCACTGATAACGTAGCTTTCTAATGGTGAAAGAATTTTTATAATCGGCCCAGTAGTTTTTGCGTGAATCAAATACATACAAAAATACAAAAATACAAAGTTTTACTCTTTATAATATTAGTATAGAAGTATAGATATACGTGCTATTTATCACGTTCAAACAGTATTCTTAAACAGTCGATCAATGTGCCGATTATTATTTAAATTCACCATTAATTAAATAATGCCTCATGCTAAGTTCCTTCAAGTATTGTGTTACGTGAGTATGTGACCATAACTTTCAATGAAATTCTAAATTTCTTCGGTTTAAAAAAAAAATTAAGTCTAAGACGTATCGCCGGACAGTACAACAAGCGAAAATTTTATTTTTAATAATAAAACATATTAACAGTGGTAGAGCTCGCTTTAACATCTTAGCACGAATGGGTCGGCTCGCCCGGTACAATACCACGACCACACAGAAGACAGGCGTGAAGTGGGAGCAATTCCGCGTTTCGTCTGATGAGTGTGGTGCCGGTGGCCCAACTTTAGTCCCTTTCCCGTTCCGCCCTTTTCTCATAAGGAAAGGTTTGGATGCGAAAGCGGATATGACGGTAGAGGAGACGCATAGGAAGGGGAAATATCCTCTTTATGTGCGTCTCCTCCTCCGTCGATTTATGGTAGGCAACGCATCTGCAATTGCGGATGTATATGGACAACGGCCGCTTCGCCATTTCGGCGGATTTAGGTGGCCGCTTGCTCGTTTGCCACCTTATCGCATAAAAAAAAATTATGAAAAGTCTTATTTAGAAAATAGAAATACGATTAAAAACTTTACCATGGTGCAACTAAAAAAGTTGCATGTTTGAATAAAATTCTCTAGAACACAATCTGGCTAAATTGTTAAAATAAATGAAAATACATATTCACAAACACAAAACGTTTAAAATGAGAAAAAAACCAAATGCACATATAATTAAAGAGCAAAATTGTTTTTGTTCATATTTTCCATTTCAGACAACTAACGCCCCCTATGGGAATTCTGGGCAGTTCTATTGTTTTATCAACCGAGCATTGTCATGGTGATTCATTTTATGTCAACATTTACTTCATTATTGCAAGCACATGAAATTCGATAAAATATATTAGTCGAGTATTTATTCATGAAATAGAAAAATACATCTATATTATGCAGGTACAAATTAATTATGCCAAATTTGTGACATTTAATTTCAATCATTCACATTTGCGAAAATGTTAATAACAACAATCACATGTAAACAGTTGACAGCTTATTCTATAGGTGGTTTTTGTTATTACTTCTCTCCCATCTTCCTTATTTAAATCGAAAATACCTCAAATTTTAAAACAAAGCACAGTACTATGACACGAAGAGGTTATGTTCACGACAAACAAAAATACTAAGGCGTTTACCTTGTTTCAACTGAATTTTTGCTGGCGGGATCCTTATTGTATGCACTATTACTTTCACAAACATATAAAATAGTTATTTTTGTTAATAATCTAGTTTGCATCACAGAAATAACAAAATAAAACGGAAAACATTGAAAGCGGGCAAGAAGCGCGACACGAAACAGCAAGCAAGCAGCTGACCATAGCGCACGCCCGGTGTAACTTTGTGCAAGCGTTCTTTTATGCCCTATATTTTATTAAGAATTTTATATTTTTAAATGAATATTTGAATTGGAAAGCATTTAAAATGACGTGATTTTTCTTATACAAGTAAATACATTTAATTAAAGTCTTTAACTACAACTCAGTGGTTAGAATTTTAAGTAGTAAAATAAGTGATAAAATAAAAAACCACATTCATTAAAAGTAAGTGCCTTTTTACAGTTTTTTTTAATACTGTGATTATTTTAATATAAGCTTTAAAACAGAAATATACAAATGAAATGAAATCTTCGTTGGGACGCTCTTACAAGGTTTGACATTTAGATGCGCAACGTGGAGGAGTAGCGTGGGTGCGCACCGGCTTTGCTGGCGTTGCCCTCTAGCGGACATATTGTGAATTATCGATTCTCCGCGTGCCGCCGCCCGCCATTGGCCCGGCTCAGTAATTGGTTTATGTAGCTCGTTCGTAACATGAATTCAAATTTAGCGCGCGCTGGGGCTCTCGAATGAACAGAGCAGAGTGTTTGTACAGAGGAAATTACCCGTTTCAGATAATAAAATCTAGTAAAATACTATTCAAACTTTGTTTTACTTCGAGTCCAATGTTCCACACGAATAAATTTACTTAGCGACCCGATGAATTTATGTTATTTCAAAATAAATGTACCTTTCTCTATTATACATACGTAGATAAGTTAAATAGGTTATTTTTATAATGTTATCATACAAATATTTCTTTTTCTCTGCATATTATCGCTGTTACATCTTTTAAAAGTATATGTACTTATAAGTATTGATACATATTGAAGGGATTTGTTTACTATATAACATTTTGACTTGTTTGTATAGTAGAGCCTTACCTTCCCACAGGTGCTAAATTTGGCGGGCGGTAGTGGGCATGGATATTTATGCGCGTTAATAAGGAGTCGTTGTGCAGGCGAAGCCTACTTTAACCTCACACGTCGATGTATAAAATAAAGTTTAATATGAAGGTTTTAAATTATTTTTAAAATATAGAATTTATTTAAATCGAATGAAAAACGAAAGTTTTAATTTAAAACACAGAAATTTTTATGGGTAGTTGTTTGATTATTTATCTATATAATGCTTTGCTTATGCAAAGAATATGTTTTCTTTTTTTTTGCCAAAAATTGTATATAATTAAGGTGAAGATTATTCAGAAAGTTGTTACAATGAGCTAAAGATGAATTGAGCACGGACACCTGGTCCGGTATTCTCTTTTTAATTTGTTTGCAATGGATTTGCGAAACAAAACACCGTCTGAAAGTAAATCAGCGACCCGTGACTTGATTCTAATTCTAAAACATTGACGGACCACAGAGCTCAAATCTTTTTATTTTGATTCTGGGGTTGTTTGGAATTTTTCTTGGTCTTAATAACAATGTAATGATAAATTAATAGCGCGTTTATTTGAATAATTATAAGCAGAACTACTAATTTAAAATAAGGAAAAATTATAAACATTTTTGGAATAACTACATCATGAGATTTTTTATATATTCCTCGCGAGTTCTATTGTATTTTATGTTTTCTATTTAAATAAATGTGACTGTTTTACATCTATTACGCATTTTCGAAGTAACGTTATTTTATCATGAGGTAGTTCAGAGGATGTGAAGTAGTAGGAAAAAAGATAACCGAAAGGAGGCGCTCATCCCAGTTGTCGTACGTTAATTGTGCTGACTTTCGACCTAGACTAGAATGTGAATCTGAGCATTGATCTAGCTTTATATAGTACTGGAATAATACATTTTAAACAATCCTTTATTGCTTTAAATAGAGTAAATAGTTGAATGTTATTTATTTACAGTTAAGCTCCAAGCTATCATTAGTCCAGGAATTTGAAATGTGAACTCTAGCAATAAAGGATACGAAAACTGTCGACTAACTAGTAGTTTTGAAAACGGGAACGCAAACAGGAGCAAATGAGATGTAGCTAGTAAATTCAGCCGGCGGGTAGTTGTGAATTTTGCACAGCATTATGCGGCGCACGTAGCGCGCTGTCTGCACGGTGCGCGGGGCGGGCGTTGCGGGCGCGGGCGCGGGCGGCGCGCTGGCTGCGGCGGACGCTTGCGTGCTCCTCTATCACCGAACCTCATTTATTATTTAAGACCCGCTGTACCGGATCGCACATACTGCCACACGTGAACCTGACTTCTCTAAGTGTTTCCCTTCATGACAAATCGATGCTGCCGAGACACTGCCTCTACGATTCATAATTCACTATGGGGCGCTTAAAACGCTGGCTGACGCTAGAAAAACATTTAATTCGGGAAGCAATCTCCAAAGAGGTAATGGGGAACGGATTCCGTGCATATTTATCGTTGTTGTCTAAACAGTTTCTCGGGTAATTCGGTACAAGCAAAGCGACATTATTTTTGTAGTAATTTCACCGAATGTCCTTTAAAATATTCAGAGCGCCATAGCGGAGCACATTAACGTGCTCGGGCGCAATTGGGAGCGGGGACTCGTCCGCAAATGGCGGCGATATCATTAACTTGACCCCTGCAACTATCCGTCTACCCGCAACTTTTTACCAATATTACACCGGGGAGGTGCCCGCTACGAAATGTCCGCTCTGTTGTTACTTAACGTTACTCTTGAATTATTCCCATAAGTACAGCATATTAAAAGATCAAGTTAATTATGACCTACCTAAATATACGAAATAATTTTCTTCTAAATAAACATTTTTTTTCACATCAGTTTACTGCGAAAGAGTACATATTTGAATTAATGCTAAATAGTAAATAAAATACGTAATATCTAAATAGAATAGATTTATGACCACGTCGGAAACAATATAATATTTTAACAAGACTAGAAAACTCCTGTTCTGGCTACACAAAAAATATGTGAAGCGATTTTAAGAGAGGTGTACGGAATTCCTAACTAAAGTTGTGCGGACGGATTTCTCAGCTAAAGAAATAGCGGCGAAAACTTACTAGGTCTGAACAAACGCATACCAGAGTAGCGCGGTTCTTTCAGATATGCAGAGCAAATTATAAGGTGCTTCACGAGCTACTGCGCAAATTTGAATTTATGAACAACTCGAAAACGCGTTTACATTCTTTGCACTATTAGGGTGAAGAACTGCTAAGCGTGAATGTCGCTTTATCGCACTTAAATGGTAGACTAGAAAAGATAAACTATTTTATAAAATTGGTTTCCGTCTTCAAAGAGATACAGTTCTTGAAATTTCTTAAGATAGTTAAGACTTTTAACACCATAAATGATTCATAACTAGATATAGTAAAGTGCACATTTAAATATTACTTCATACACATATATCGTAGTTCTGAGCTTTGTGTTTTTGTAATAATTTTAATATCGTAAATATTTGTTTTAACACTAATTGCTATTGCGGCCTTTAATGCTCACATAGTAGGTTAAAAATGCAGCCCTCGACCCCCACAGTTCACCCCTCGCCACCTTCCTAAGAAATTGTGTTCGCCGGCGAGGGCACTCTTAATTTGAAAATATTGCTTACTATAGAAACAGTCGGCTTAAGTTACATCGGTGAGTTAGGCACGTAACTGAGACCTAGATGCTGTTTTCTTTAATGAAATCCTTATTGTCGGTCTAACTTTTTATACATTACTGTTAGTTTTTCAGAAATCATTTTTTTAAATATACATACTTGGAAATACGGACACGGAATGTGTTTTCTGTGAAATTGTTTAGGCACACGTCTTAAGTTACACAGACGGCAATCGACGGGGTGGGCCATAAACTTGTACTTTAGTCTCAAGCGCGTTATATATTAGTCTCAGTAATTTAAAGTTACTTGTGGCCTCGCAAATAAGCGAGGGTTTTCGGACCGCAACCGGGCACACCCATGCCAAATTACAAAGTGTCAGCTAGACTCAAGTAACCTGTTGCCTCTACATTTACTCTCTACATTATGCTAACATACGTTTGAAATTATTGTTCACGTACTATGTTATAAAATTAAGGCTTCTATCGTACCTACCGTAGATTAGCTTATGAGTAAATCGATAGTAAGTAACAACAATTTTGATCGTGCAAATTACAGGAACAAAATGATCTGGAACGTGCATAAGTCAGAAAGCGTTGATGCATAGATATAATTTGGGATATCAGCCTGCATTCTGAGCTCATTTTCCACCAGTGAGGATCTAACACTGTTGCCTTTCCGTTTCACATTGAAATTTCTTTCTTCCCGAACACATATCTCGACTTCGACGGCGAATCTACTTTGCATTTCTCATCCTAATGGCCATCGAGAGAAAATTGGAAAAGAAGTTTCCTTGCTCGAATTTCTATTTTCTGCAATAGTTCCGAGTATTCATTGAAGTAAAGTGTCTATGAAGTTGTTTTAATATTGACGTTATACAGGATTATTAAACCCCATCAAAAACTCAAAGTATGCTTTGCACAACACAAGGATTGAAGTATGTAGATTTGATATTCGTTATGTACCTTTTATAAAATCTTTAAGTACATATTAAATTGAACATTGTGGCATTCCCAGGTGGAATACAGAATGGCTATGTTATCCTGGAGCACTAAAGGGGTGAGTGAAGGGAGTACACAATGTGAGGCAGACGCCCTTATTGGGGGTCGAGCTCACGGATCATGCCTATGGTGCCGATGACCTCTATCGATTTGTCCATTTCTATGAACTGACTTAATTGCGAATTGCTTTTAATAAACATAATATCCATTTACTGCGATTGCTGAGTATTGGATTGTTGAATTAATTATTATGAAATTGCTCATTTTCATTGTCATAACGGTTTATATACTTAAAAATACATTATAATAATATCTACTTTGCGATTTGACACAAAACGTTACTTAGCGATTGGCATGGTCCTCGTTTATGATTTCACGACCGAACACTTGCAGAGACCATAGCGTATCGATGTACTGGTGATAACAATGGTAGTTAAAGGAGCATCCGAAAATTTATTGGAATCTTTCGCAGCCTTTATAACTAACTAAAATTTTGGGGGAATCAGACGTGGATACTGGCGAACGGTTATACAGGTTCATTACATGAAAACGATTTTAGTAAAGAGGAAAGGTTTTCGTGTATGCTTCGCTTTGATTCCGGTTCGCTTTCGCAGTTAGGTACCACCATAATCGAATGATTCGTAAAAGAAACGTTTTTCGAGTTCGCGGTGAAGGTTTCCAAGTCCCTCGCCTTAATTTACAACGAAGCTAACCACGCTGCCCGCACTTTGTATTCATTACCTGGATACTGCCCGCTGCTAGAGATTTAATGCGTTACGGAATCTCTGCCCTCATTTACCATGGTTTAAATATTTATTTGATGAATGAAAGGTTGCCCTCTAGTGCAGATGATGGAAATATTATGGTACCTCTATTTTTAATTTGGTTTCAATGAGCATGACAACGAACTACATTAGTATTTCATCACATCATCATCACCAGCTCACTATACCTCCCCACCCAGGAGCTCGGAGCCTACCCTAAGATAGGGTGACTAGGCCACAGTCAACCACGCTGGCC
>LD699455.1:3432707-3443513 GCA_003118335.3 Papilio memnon
AAATTCGAAAAAATCACATTGGTACATGGCGGCGGGATTCGAACCCAAGACCTGTAGATTACAAGTCAAGTGCATCAACCACTGGGCCACCGACGCTCTACATTAGTATTTAATTTTCATAAAATCTAACAAAATACTTTCATCTCTGTCTGTTATTAAAATATTTAAAATAATCTATAATATAGATAGCATTATCGTTCCGGATTATAATCTTATAACAGCTGATAAGCTTTTATAACAGTCTGTTATAGCATTCATTTGGTTTCCATCATAGTTATTTGTATTTGCTTATATCCTAAAATATTATTTAGATCATTTAAAAATGAAAAGGGAATTTCTAAATGACAATGCCTGATAGTTGCTTACAATATGATTAAATAATTTTAGGTAATATACGACGCATATTTTATGCAGAGCTTTGATAGTAATTATACTTAGTAGTTAAGCTACACTCCGTAGCTGATGCTGATGCACGACACACGCCATCTCAACATAATAAGCTATCTCAAGAACAAAATTCCATGTCGTCCTTTAGGTATACGCGGTATTATATAAATTGCTTATTTTCGCGAAACCAAAAATGGTTGGAATAGTTTGTGTTGATCCCGGGCATATATGATGAAGCAATTATCCTTGGCCGGTGTAAGCGAGTTATTTTATTGCGAGGTCGGGGCTGCGAGCTGCGAGCCTCGTGCCATGTTTATGGGACCTTCTTGAACACGACATTTGTTTGGCGCTGTGTAACTAAGTTAAAATCGTTCGAAATGTTGCAGTATACTAATGTTATACAACTGCACTATTTACTATCTACTAAGGACTGTATTTTAGTGAATCAAAACGTCAGTAATTCGCCATTCTCCCGCTTTTTGTTTTTTTTTTTGTAGAGCAAATCTTCGAAATATTTAGAATAGCAGTTATCGCACAGACACAAAATTATTATTTTTAATTCGCTAGCGACGATAAAATAAAAACAATCATTTAATATTTATAATGTGAGCCAGTTAAATACGCAAACAGTTACGATAAGCAAGCGAGTAAAACGACTCATATTTTAACGCATATTTACGTACAAACTCATTACGTTACGGCCCGAAGGGATGCGAGAAAAGTTAAGCTAAAACAATGAGCTTTTAACCAATTATAAAAAAATATGAATAGATTTTATGAGATAGATTTTATTTATCACAATGTTTTGTTTTTATTGAGGTTGTAGTGACATCTACTTGCACTGCCTAATACTTAAGATAAAGAATTCATAAAAGAATAATTTAGTATAATATAATAGATGGTTAGTGAAGACAAAACGTGTGGGGTCGGTCTATGTGTTTTTTAATCCTCGCTTTATTAACAAAAGTAAATAATTGTGGTGTAAATATGTATAATGTTTTTGTTTCAATGGTTTGCGATGGAATCACGCAAAGTTTTGTCTAGATCTGTGTAAGTTTATTCTTGCTTCGAAACTTTACTCATATCGCTTCACATTCTGTTCAGAATTCATACTGTACTGATTAAATATGTGATTCTTGGGATTGCTTTTGTTTACCCACGCGAACATCAAACTTATCTCTATCCATTTAACACTTTGTATATTTATTTGCGTGTAATGCTTATAAATTTGTTTTGCGAGTAAAGAGGTTTATATACTCAAATCATAGCTTTCAGAAAATTCTGGCATATATTTAAATCTCATTTTGACAATATTATTTATGTGTAATGTGTAATACTTTGTAAAAAATGTACATGTATGTTAAATTGAAATGTTTTAGACGTTGTTAAAAAAATCGAATTATAGACTATATGTTTTAAATTCTATAGTACAAGTAAAGATGTCTGGATGCATTAAACTCGGCGGTGGACTTTCGCCGTGAACAAATTAGGCGGTTCGGAGTAAACGAGTTATGGCAAAGTTGCGGCGCGGGCGCGGGGCCGCATTGGGACTCGAATTTTAATGTCCGTGGCGGCCGTTTGTGCCGGCCTTGCACACCAGGCGGACCCTGTCTGTTTTTGGGGTTTACTATAATACAACTAAAACAAAATGCATTACGTCTTTAGAGCCATGGACGAAATGTCTTTCTGCACAACAGATTTGTGTTTCATCGGAACTTAAAATGTTGATATAGAAATACACTATTTTTTAATTTAAAAGTTATTGCTAAATACGATATGTATATTGGAGGTTACAATGTATACCATTTTTAAGACGTTAGTCCAACAGTGCGAGGTCCGCTGCGTGGCGCCGTAGGTCAACACTCCTTATAAATACTGGTAAGCCGCTGGCTTTTGTGGCTAATCTTCCGCGAGGAGATCGCTATTATACCGCTATTTATTATTTTCACCCGCATTTTTCTTTTCTAAAGACAAGACGGAACGTGCTTCTCGTGTCTTAGTTTTTTTCCATTTATTTCTCGAAAAGTGCATCAGCTTTAGCGGCGGAGAGAATTGAAGTTGCCTCCTTTAATATGCTTTGCCAAATGAAGTATTTCTTGTAAGTTGGAATTTTAAATTATTTTATGTGCCGAGCTAAGCTTTATGGAAGGATGTATTATTTTATTGATGTCATCTTATAAATGCATTAAGTTTAGTTGTTTTTAAAGATTTTGTTCATCAGTTAAACGGGAATAAAATGAATGTCAGATGTGTCTGAGGCGGATAGAGTTAGCGAAGGCAACCTTGTGTTTAAGATTTTGAATTAAGGGATTCCATATCATTTATTCGATAATAAATTAGATTTTTACTTCAATCACATCAAAACAAAAAGTTTTATCTTTTAATTCATTAAAATAACATTAATATTTGTAACACATTTGTATATGAAACATTATAGTAAGGTTATTAAAGAAGATCTACTAAGATCTGTATGAGAGAAAAGTTTTCGGAATTATACAGCATAAGTAAAATATTTGCAAAAAAAGAATCTTTTATTTAATTGTGTCGAAATATCAAATAAAAATAAAGTGAATACTTCAATAATATTCATGATTTACGAGGCAGTCGGCAAGTCATATTTTCTACGAGAATATGCCTTGATTAGGTTTTGTAAACAAAGGCAGCGTCGAATGAGGCAGGCTATAAGTCCGTAACGGAGTAAGTTATGACAAAGTGCGGCCTGGCGGGGCAGGGCGGGGCGGGGGGAGTGCAGGGGAGGCGGCAGAAAGCCGGCGCCCGCTCGCGCCGCACCCGCCGGCTTCGGCGCCCAACTCTTAAATTAGCGCTAACTTAGACCACTTAGCTTCTTCGAGTTTTGTTTGCAGACACCGTAAATATTCAATGAAACGAACGAGTTACAACACGATCGAGTGCCGTACTGTTCGCGTATTCGAATGTAATTCGCAAAAGAGCTCGCTTGCGGAGTCGAAAGCGTATTGCATTATTAATTACATTTGGTACGATATCTTGTATAGAATTTATCTCTGTTTGTACTTTATGTTATGTTTGTGTATTTTATCAACAATAATTCCTTATTTGTAGGTACTCCGCTTTGTGGCTCTGGCCCAAACCTGTCTTTCTAGTGTGTTAGATTTGGCCATATGATATAATACGAGTGATATGCCATAGTAAAGCACACGTACGTGTTCTATGTCTAAGACCGAAGTCATGAGTAAATGGAGGTACAAAGGTACAAAGCGTCATCAATAATATCAGATTCAGGCACTGAATACTGTATGCGAGCGAGCGATCGGAACGCCAATACGAGTGTGTAGACATATTGAATGGTGGCGGACCAGCCAATAATTCGATTTCGCGGTTATTTTAGCTCACACAGGCTGCGTGGGTCGCAGGTGCTCGCTCAAATTGTAATGATCAAACTGAACAATACAATACAATACAGCGTAAACACGAACACGATGTTAAATCACCTCAATTAGGAAGTAATTTGAAATTCGAATATTATAAGCTGTTCAAAGGATTTCCTTAAACATTTTCCCGCGTAAAAATGACGCTTGTGTTAACAATGAGATGAGAGACAAGGAAAAATATTTGCTAAAAGTTCAAATTGTCATGTAAATTACTGTACTTATGTATTCTTCTTGTTAAATTGGTTTTACTTTTGTCCAAAGATGGAAATTAACGACTTACTTTTAAGTACACAAGACGAATTGTAAATTTGAAATGGGACGAATGACTAGATGACTTTCCAAGAGTTTTTATCATATCGATTTACTGAAACAATTTTACTTTGGACAGTGCTGAAGTGTGAAAACAAAAATGAGATTAATTAAATTGATAAATCCCGCTAAAATTCTTGTGAGTTTTCAAGTTAAGGCACTTAGTTTAAACACTACCTGTATGGTACAAGTCTTCTTTACCTGGACGACAGAAGTTTAATTAATATTTTACGCGAGTGTATAAAAGCATTTGCGGCTTAATTATACAAATATCTACTTACTACCCATCATATATATTTATCACTTTCAACAAATTGCTCACAACCAGACTGGGGTTCAGAGTCGATCATAGTTCACAGTTGCACAACAAAGGCACACAGACCGCGAAGCAATGCAGACGACAAATTCTAACCATACAAATAACGCGACTAATTATACGAATACAGCAGATACCGCTAACAAATGCGATGCCATGTTAATTATTCGGACAATTCAAGTATTTTGGCGTTCATCAGCTTCAACGGCGGGAAGCATATTTCAGTTAGACGGTGCAGGTGCGCCGTTCGCTGCAACTTCGATTAATTCCCATAACGAGGCAGGTCCATCACGGGAGCGCTCGTTTGTCTCCGGACCAGCTATAAATACATCAGCGCACTTGCAATTTAATCCGTTCTGTTCCGCTGCCGGGAAATGCTGTTTCCCCCTCGCACTCCCCGCCACCGCCTGCAACGTCACGGCGAGCCAGCGCGCGAAACTTCCAGCTACCAATATCCTACGTACAAAGTTTGGGACGATTGTCTATATTACACAATATATAGACAAGCTTATAACAGCCGCGGTGCAAAACTCCCGTGCGAGTGTTCTTTAAGGGCTTAGTATTTCTTATACGTTTTATATGTACGTTCACCCTTTTTATTGCGAAGGTACAGTAACTGTTTGTAGGTAATTTGCAAATTTGCGTACAAAGCGCAAAGCACTGGCGGGATCGTCTTTGTATGCAAATATTATTGAAGCAGTCTATTGAAGGACCACACTGAACTCAGTCCGAGTTTACGGCGGCAGATATACGAGTACGAGCAGGGCTTGTTATAAATTTTGTTCTAGAAACTTTTATTATTATTAGACATGTAAAGTAATGGAACAAATAAACATTTAATTTAATACAACTGTTGTAAGCACCAACTACGTGAATAGTAGGATAATTCGTTATTGAAAATGATAATAATAGAATCGGTCTATTAGGCGAATAACTCAATCGAAATGCAGAGTTGGCAATTCATAGGTAAATCTGGTCTAAGCGTGTTAACATGGCTCGGGGTTATTGCGGTGCACCGATCCATACGTCAGTCTATTCGTATGCGTGCAGCTTTATATGTATATCTACTTATGTACGTATCTTAACATTGTAACTGGGAACGTATTGGTCGTGTCGTAGGTCGCATATGTATTGAGTTAATTATAAGCTATTCATAAGCATCACTCAGTTAATTAGATGCATTCAAGCCATTTCGGTTACTACACTAATTAGTATGTAAATAACATATGTACAGATGCATAAAATTTAATTAAATAATTAAGCAAGTCCTTAAGGTGGGTTTGTGGAAATCACGAAAGTTGTAAAAAAGATAACCTGTAAATTATAATGTTAGTGTAATGTAAATCATTCAAGAACGAGCTAGTGAGAATTTAATATGTTTTATTTAAGTGCTGTCTGTCTAAATAGAAGTGATGGCGTTTGGCAAACGCAACGGGCGCTGGTTACAAGCGGCATTTGACTTGTGATGCTGTACTGACATCTTTCAATCATTAGGAACGTTAACATACTTCTTCTTCTTCTTGTCCTATGTTGTCAAAGTGGGGCAGAAGGCGTCCACAGTGCGCCGCCAGCTCGATTTATCCTGGGCTCTGCGTTTTATCTTACGTTAACGTACAATACATAATAATTTTCAACGAAATCAATTACATATAAAATGTAGCAAATAAACCGATGGACTCGGTGGTACTTTTTCTTTCTGTTTCATCGGTTCCATTGATACATATAGCTGCGAGGGCGAGGCGACAACGGGAAACAATTACGCTATTACTAAAGGCCTTAAGGATTCTAATTACGGGCGGAACGCTTTCATTCGTGAAAGCCGATCGGATGCGAAGCCGGTCCATTATCACGCGCAATAAACATTTCTGGATTTCATATCCGCGGCACGGTCTGTGCCGCCTCGCTTATTACCGTCACGCGGAAAAGAATAACATCGTTTGGGTACTTTTGACGCGTATTCCGGATGCCTGCGTTCATATTGTGCGCCGTTAATATTCTGTGCGAAGCATCCGACCTTTTTTTATTTGTATCTAAAATTGAACATTTTGTCGCGACAACGAGCGCGCGCGACGCTCCCCTCCGTCGGAGTACCGATAAAAATACGAAAGGAGGAACGACGCCACCGATCGCAAGCACTAACGACCTTGTGGTATCTCACACGGCGACACACACCTGCAACCTCACCTAACGTCGCTCGCTTCCAGCTGCAGCGCTGTTCTATGAAAACGTATTGAGTAACTGCACTTACTGACATTAGTCAAATTAAATCTAAGAAAAATTACAATACATAGGTTTTTATGTATTTTATTGAAATACATTATCTATTTTTAATCAAAATTGCAATTCGTAAACATATACCATAAATTGATAAAAACACATTTCTTTTATTGACATTTTACGCGAATATGTAAATTAAAAGAAAAAGTTAAAAGCGCACAGTTAAACCCGACCAAACAACAGCCGCTGGGCGAGCGCTGTAAAGCCGAAGTTAACAAAACAAACAACGAGCGTCCGTCGGCAGCGTTTTGCGACCACCTTTGCAATTTACGACTCTGTCATTATTCAAACTTTTGAAAAATACCCAGCTGTCGCTGTAATCGCTGAAAAAAAGCCTCTCTAAATATGATCTTGTGGATCTGCTGAAGCCGCTTGTCTTTATGCTGAAGTAGCAAACTCGCTAAGATAAGGGGAGGAGCGGACAAATTGTAATAATTGCGAGACGAGATAAGAACTGACACCAGAAAACAAATGAACGGCGGGGAGAAAGCGCGGGGGCGGGAGAGGGTGCGAGTGACGTCATCGCTGCTTGAGCCTGTAGCCGGCCTATCTTAGCCTATGACTACAGCCAGACTCATAAAAATAAACCGAGTAAAGTATTACTGTGTTTGTCTGCATGAAATAAATAATTTCACAGACTCGAGGATCATTTTAGTCTCAAGGATTCGTAGAATAGGTCTTGAACAAGTTTTGCGGAATAACTTAGAGTTGTAAGTATCCAATTTGCAGTGACGAAGTCATTACATGAGTCACAATTATAACTTTCTGGCTGCGGAATGGCTTTCGGAAATAATTTACACAACAGTTATGCAACATTTATATTTTTTTCGATATAAGTTGTGTTTGTCCGTGCTAATTAATTATAAATTATGATTTAATTGGATATAATAGGGTATGATTTAATGTAACGAATTCGATTTTGAAGCGGGGTCACAAGGAATCTGTCGGGATCCCCCGAGAACACGTCGGCCGTCCGCACCGTTCACCAAATTAAAATGATAAATCAAAATCCGTCAGCCGACCGCATTCTGCCATATTGTTAGTGTTTACTTTATGTACAGTATAATACAATATATTTAAATAATATTCTTAAGATATGTAATTAAATTGATATGAAAAAGATATTTGAAGTTTAGGTAATTATTAACCAGTAAGAGTTCGTCTGTTTATGAAAATAATTTGTTTTAACTATATTTTTAAAGCCTTTATTGTAAGAACTATTGTTGTCAATAAATGAGCTAATATATTTATGTACAATCGAGAGTGCTTTATATGCGAAACAATTCTGATATAACTAGTGTTTGTAAGGCTAAAGTCTTTTACTTTTATACATTATTCAATTTGTTTTTGATTCATTTCTCAGTCATGTTAAATTAAAATTTAAAAATGCCCACCATCTTGACGGAATTACCCCATTATTTAGAAGCGCCTACTAAATTTTTCGACTTTTCACTGTAGCTAAGGGAACAACAGAAACATTAGGCTAAAAAAATTGGGGCGATTTAATCATTTTATTCACAGACCTGGCGGAAAAGATAATGTAGAAATTATACTGAAACAATTGCTTAGAATAATAATGAATACCTATTGCTTCTGTAGTAAGCACTTGCTATTGCGAAGGAAAAAAATTAAAAGATACTCCCATTTTTTTTGGAATTGCATTATGCATTTCCTTTTTTCTCATACGATTATTATGTAGAACTAGCTGTTCCTGTGCGGCTTCATCCTCATGAAATTATGAAAATTTTATTTTATTATTTACATTTGTCAAATTATCAATTGCAAATGTCAAAATGACTTGACATGATGACCAACCATTCCAATCTTGCTTCCTTGATGTTGGCAGCAACTTATGGTCTCTTTCCCACATTAGGGTTTTTATCCAAAATAGTTACTCCTAAGTTTAATGGCGTGAAAATATATAGCCTAAAGCTTGACGTAAGTGTAGGGCTTCTTATTAAAAAAAGAATTATCCGAAAATATACTGTAATTGCTGATATCTTAGGCAAGAAAGAAGTGTGTGTTTACACTTTATTATATTTATTATATTAGTATAGATAATATCAATTTATAATGACAGATGTTAATGTTGTAAAGGAATATAAACTACTCAATTATGCAATTGCATTATTATTTATCAATATGGTGATTTTCAACAGATTTCAAACTAAATATTTATCGCGATCACAAAATCGGTATTTGGACACGCTAAAACAATTGTGTGGTTGATTGGAATGAGGTGCAATTTGTGAATTACTGTACGTTGATGAAACAAATGAAAATGTAAACGAAAACCTATTATTGTTCTCAAAACTTTGCTCTAAAATAACTGAATAGAAAATCGATATCGAGAATACAGAGAATCTGCATATAACAGAAATGTATGGAAATTTCCATAAGTATTGAGTGAGGTACTCGTATTTCGATATGATCGGTATCGATTTCGGAATAATCGTGTCTTGCGGCTGCCGAGGTTATCGAAAACCATTCTCAGATACCCATAATGTTTTATTAAATGTCATCCGCAATATAATGAGGTGGTAGGGCTCTAACATTTGTGAGAGAGGCGCTACAGAAATATGTGCGAAGTGTTATGGAGTGCCGTTGTAAGTCAATGAAGCGGCAAATGGGGTGTTCTCGCCGCCGCCGCGATGAGGGTACACTCTAATAAATAAAATTATGCCTCAGAAATTACAAGAATACGCGAGCCACCAGCGATCCCCGCGAGATTGGATGCTCGATATTTCCATCGATATCCTCCAATAATGAATCTAATATGTAGTAAGCTTTGAAGATGCTGTCACTGTGATGCGGCGAAAATAACCTTGCTCTTTTTGTATTATACCTTACAAAATCAATATTCTTTAACGTTTTTTCAAATAGTTTAAATTAATATTATGTAGATGAGATGTTATCCTGCGTAGGAATACACCGAGATAAAATAAAAATATAATTTTAAAATAGGTGATATTTTTCTGTTGTTGATATTTGGAATGGAACTGTCATAAAATCGGGAAAAAAATTAAATCTACTTTAGGCATAAGTTAATTATTATACGATGTTACTTTCATGTAGTTTAAACATAATAGTAATAAAAATTAAAATATAGCTCAAAACATAAAGTTTGTAATTGGCTTTGTTGAGGTTGACTCCCGAAAGTTTCCTAGCCGGGCTCAGTTCAGGGCTAAGGGCATATTTCGAGTGTAGAAGTGGTGTAATTTGTCTCATCCATTGTGTTGTTTTGACGTGGGTCCATTGCTGCGGATTTGATAATGAGTTTCGTATCACATTTCTGAATCAGATCAATTTTACTGGAATAAAAAAGAAAGATAAAAATTACTTCGGTTTAATTTTAAAATGTATTGTTACTAGTCTTATTAAATAGTATTTCTCTGTACCAAATAGTTGTTGTGTTTTAAATTATTATATAATACATTTTTGATAATAAATACCATCTTGATCATCTATGCAAATAATATTAATTATTATTATTTGTCAGTATATATGAGGTTCAAGCTTAGACCGGAGCCGGCGTGTGTCACGCACGCTGTATCGCGGGGGATCGTCTCGAAGGCGGTGGCGGTGTAATAAATAATATTATAAGGGAGAAATTATTGTGTGGAAGCAACCCTTATTCAGGCGCTACGTTCGCGACGCCCTCCCATCCCCTGCAATGTATAAAGTGATATTACTTATACGCTTACCATTAAGGCTATACGTTTCGAGTAAATTAAGACCAATTTGCAGAGGTTTTGCCACGAAATATGGCAATTTAATTTATGAACGGTGTGACGGAAATAATTTGAGTGAATGTTTAATGAATGATTCTAATTAAATTAACGCGCGTTCGACATTTGAATTGGACAAGGTTTATTTTTGAATAAAAAGTTGGGATACAATCTACTATAAGTTTTCTCGGAACTGCGAATATAGTAAATCCAGATTTTATGAATGTGATTATGTGATTATGTAATTATTATGTGATTTATCAATGATAGAAGAAATGGTATTGTGCCACTGTAGAGCCCGCTTTAATATCTTAGCACGAATGGGTTGGCTCGCCCGGTGCAATACCACGACCACACAGAAGACAGGCGTGAAGTGGGA
>LD699455.1:3456727-3503420 GCA_003118335.3 Papilio memnon
TTTGAGGAAATGATAGGCTCGCTTCTTGAAGGACCCTAAGTCGTATTGGTTTGGAAATACCGCCGAGGACATTCAAAATAACTTAAAAATTGGCGT
Organism: Papilio memnon; assembly: GCA_003118335.3. Taxonomy (NCBI): domain Eukaryota; kingdom Metazoa; phylum Arthropoda; class Insecta; order Lepidoptera; family Papilionidae; genus Papilio; species Papilio memnon. The sequence goes on from LD699455.1 coordinate 3,456,824, forward strand.
AGTTGGTTTTGACTTTATCCGTTTACACAAATCAAATATAATACTTTTAAAAGTCAACACACTATTTGGTAAGTCAAAACATTTAAACTGTGTTTTTATAATTTTCTCGAATTAAAATTGCACAAAATATTAAGATCAATACGTTAATACAAAAGGAAAATATGTTCATCTGCAGAGTTTATTGCGAAGCGCTCGGCGAGCACATTTCCAGAAGGTATATTTTTGTAACACTCCCAATGTCCCAGCGGGCGAGTTGATTTAAGAAAGCAGGTGTTACATAAATCTGCACTTTCTGGAATATAATCTTTATAGTTAAGATTGCTGCGTCGGTAATTTGTAACGACAGTGTTAAATGGTTCGTAGCATTTTGTTTATTTTAGCGGGTAATTATAACAAATAGGTCGGCGTGCAAATCTCGCAGTTTATAATGGGCACTGCGATGGTAGGCTAGGGAGGGCTGATGATTTATGAGTGTTGCCTTCGTTTCGTCACCGGCCCCTAATGACGTACTCGATAAACTGCACTACATTCTCTTTATTAGCTTTAATTATAGTCAAAAAGGAGATTGTTGATGACTTGACAATGTAATTAATTAGGTACAAGTTCAATCTAGCACGAAACGGATTTAGTGACTTATTACTATAAAGCATCATTTTATCATGTAACTAATTAGCGTAAAATCTAGTAAATAATAGGTTTTGATTAGTTCACCTTCGATTTGATAATAACATAAAACAATAATCATTTTTTTTCTTCGAAAATACTGTTTGAGCATTAAATTACTTGAGTGTTTCAAGTAGACGTTGAGAAGTTGTAATTTAAACGATCACAGTGGTCAAAGACAAATACATAGGCAAATGTACAAATTTGATAAAAGTAAAGAAAACAATAATAAAACAAAACGATCACTTTAACAAGAATTAATTAGACGTATTCTGTTCGTATCGATTGTTGTTAAAAGGCTCATATGAAGACGACAAGGGAGGAAACAAATCATAATAAATTTGGCGAACTTATTAAGTCAGCCGCCAACAAACAATGGAGCAAGTTATTGACGATCTACCCTCGTTTTATCTGGCGATTCCACCCTCTCCCACGAATGTCCCCCCAGCACCTCAATAGATGGAGCAATCTTTATCGGAAAAAGCTCACGCCGAAGAATACACCAATTAACACAAGCAGGGGTTAAAGAGTTAGGGCAAAGTGACGATGATCGATAAATAGCTTCCAATCTCGGCAATTGATGAAATATTCTTTTGATCTTCAGTTATTAATTAGACAGTATTAACGGCTGTAATTAAATTCGCTGTTCTTTCAACAAAATTTCTGAGGTAATTTATTTAATAAACTTGTTATCTTTTTTAAAATAATATTGGGTATAATAAATTAACTCAACATAAAACAAAGATGATATGAATCTTGATTCACATTTATTAATATTTTAATTCAAAACCTTTGTTCAGATTAAGAATATCCATAAAAATGTTATGCTTAAATGTGTAGAGTGCAGTCATTTATATAAAATTAAAATATTGTTTTATCTTCTCGTTTTATACGTGTGTTGCCAAGCCTAAGATGAAACGGCGGGGTAAAATATTACCGAGCGGCGTATGCGACATAAACAAGATATATTGCAAACAGAAAAGCGTATACCTAATTCCATGTTGTGTAAGTCTTCGGAGTGGCTTACGTATGAATTATATTTATTTATGAACTTTTTCAATATATGATTGGATCATTTATATCACCAGTGGCTGGCTATTTATTGATATAAAATTGAAGACATGTTGTTTTTAAACTAAACAGCTCATGGTCTTAAAATTCTGCATCGCGTCTATCACTAAAAATACATTAATGCCTATTGGCTAGTATTATTTGTCTTAATTTTTAGGTTATGTTTTCAATTGGTTAAGCTTTTGCGATCAAATTTAAAATATTTTTTCTTTGTGTTATCGGAAAACTGCTAATCTTATTGCTGCTTTTGATAGTTATCGAAAACTCTCTGACCGTTTACGTCTAGACTAAATGTGGCCTATATCTAGATCCTTCCAATAATCTTCAAAGTTATTTTACTGGTAGATAAGTTTTTTCTATAGTTCTAACAAATTGGTCTATTTTCTTTTATGGTTCTGAGGCTGACATGTTTTTCTAACAAGGATAAATTTATGTTTTATACGCAATCACACAATGTATATGTGCATATATTATTGTTTATTATCTAGAAAATCTTGGTTTTTTGTTACGTTACTTTGTAGATTGTGGCAAATTGTAACCATACATAAGATATACGGAGTAGTTATTCTTTTGTTACTAAAATTTAAATAAACTATCTACGTAATGTATAACATAAATTTTGAAATAAAAAGGGTATAAGATTTTGTAGGAACAATAAAAAATCGTGTGCATAAATAGCAGTGTGTTAGCGCATGAATCATTAACGCGGCGCGTTTATTAATTGAGAGAATATCGAGTTAATGTTATCGCTCCATCCCAACGGCGCTGTGATTTGATGACAAATAATAACACATTCTGTTATATAAATTAGCCCATGTTTGTATTCAATTAATAAAAGGGGACACAAATGAATGCTTGTGCAATTTTGATCTACTGATTGCTATTGATTTGGCAACGGACCAAGTGCACTATTTGTACGGGCATTAGTGTTCTAATTTCAATTCAATTATCGATATATGTAAAACAAATGGTATCTTAATTCGATATCGAACTTGTTGAAGAGTATCGAAGACAGCACATACTCGTAGTTACTTTTTACAAATGTTACAAGTCGATATTCTGGTATTAAACCCTTGGAAAAAATAATATTGAAATACATAAACAATGGAATCAGACAATTTGATTAGTATAAATGATGCGTATAAAATAGTTTATTGTATATTGAGCCTACGTGAGAAAACAAGAAATTTCTTACTTAAGTAGACAAACTGTGTCAACTGAACGAAAGACTTCGGATCCAATCCAACAAAATAGCAGCAATTACAATCCCAAACTAGTCGTCTACTCCTTAATAGACGTCCCTCGAAACACATAAGAAGAAGAAAACTACGTCGGTACCAATAATGTACAAATATCGTTCAATAATGGTCGAAATGCGGCCGAAAGTGCGGACCAAATAACAATAGATAGGGAAGGGGCGGTCACGTATAGCGAGTCGCAGAATTAATCAGTTAGTCGCACTTGCGCCAAACTAAGGAAGAGTCGATTAGAAGGGTACCTTGAGGATTATTGAGACATCGGCGTGGCGGCGGAGCGCCAGCTGTGGCCGGCAAACTTGCCGATATTGCCGGCGCGGACGCGGCTGCCCTCAACTTGTTTGAACTGCCCTACAAATTCCAGCTCCGCCGAGAAACTCTAGCGTTCCATCAACTTTATTGGAAAAATCGTTTGCTCGTAAAATTATAAAGACCACCGATATTACGTCTATAGAGGCACTTTATGCAATGTTTATTTTGTTTAAACACATAATAAAATTATTTAATATTGCTTTTAAATGTGTTACATTTAATTGCTTTTGAACAATTCGAAACATAACTTCTAGCAATTACACAATTACCTAGTCTAAAATCTATTGAAACCTTTGAATAATAACCCCAAAGAAAGATTGGTTTAGTTAAGACATTTCAGTCCTTTTTACTGAATTTTAGCGAGTAGTTTGAAGTTCTCTTTATGGCGAAAATCATGTTTCGCTTAGTAAATAATACTGGTACACAAGAGGAATTTTAAAAAGCAAGTTATAATTTCATTTGCAGAAGCACAAACACGAGTTTAATTGATAGTTCGTTACACTCCTCGGCGTGGCGTTATTTAGTTATATCGGATACGAGCTCTGCATACAAGAGCTGAATACAGACAACTTCGCATATTGGCAAATTTTATTTCAATCCGTGCGTAGCGACGGGATATGACTGAGCTTCCTGTTATTTACCAAATATATTAACTTGTAATTTATTTAAGTAGAAAAAATTGATTCTGCAAATGTATTCAAATAGGATTTACGATTATTTTTATTGGAACAGTACGTTATAGAGAAAGAATTGATTTTGTGTTTTGTGTACTTTAGTTATTTATTTGTGTATTCTAGCGATGTCAAGGCGGGTTGCCAGTTCCTACTAACTTCTGTTAATATTTTTCTATTATCATCGTTATATTGCTTTCATCTCTTTTCAAGAGAATAACAATTTAATTTTTAGCCCGAACTCTAATTACACGGTATTAGGTAATTTTCTGAGTATAATTTTACATTAAGCCATCTCAAGTTTATTACCGAGTATCAATATTTCTTTACGAGATAATAATTTCGTCGGGAAATTTAAGATGGTTGCCGAAATATTCCCCAATTTTATTTTATACAAATTTGTAACAGAAATAAAGTGTTACAACAGCCTCACTAATACAGTCTAGTTATCATTTATATTGTTCTTTGTTAAATATTACAACTAAAAGTGTATTTGTTCCATAATACAGGTAAAATTGAAGTGAATGATTTATTTGTAGTATCGGTGTCACATTGAAGGCCGTTCATTCGTAGCGCGATATCGTCAAGTGAAAAGGCCGGATGTGTCCGGTAGCAGTGCACGGCTTCGGCTGTCAATCACAGAACGCTGATTGGATTTCGATATTGGCACCAATACCGACATCACTACACGATACGCAGCTCCGGAACCAACAAATTGAGACGCTTTCCAAAAAAAAACGTACTTTTTAATTAAACAAAGACTTCGTAATTGGAGATCTATTTCTAGAATCGAGTCCGTATTAGTACTGAAAAACAAAGTGAAGTATCTTGTACAAATGCTAACTTCTAGAGCTAAGAATACTATAGCAAAAGGATAAAATATGCATTTAAAACAGCAATGTCTGTCAATGATTACAGGACGGTGTTTCTGATATTACTCGAATGTTATTTCATTATCTCCGACAAACGCACGCCCATAATGGAGAATAAGTTACCGTGTCTATGAGCTACCTTCGGAATTAAATTAAGCTACTCGCTCGTCATCCAGACAAATAGATAAACTATACATAAATATTTTAATATTATAAGGAGGCAAACGAGCAAGCGGCCATCTGAATTCGCCGAAATGGCGAAGCGACTGCTGACCATAGACATCCGCAATTGCAGATGCGTTGCCTACCCTTAAATGAAGGAGGAGGAGACGCACATAAAGAGGATATTTCCTGTACATCTCATCCACCGTCAAATCCACTTTTCCTTCCCATCCTAGCCATCCTAGCCGGCCCATTCGTGCGAAGAGGTTTCGAATCGGGTTCTACCACTGTTAAATATTAAATATAATTAACAACAATGTAAACGGCACGTTCACACTTTAATGTTGTTACTTTTGTGTTGTTAAACGCACGTAATTTTTTCAGAAAAGTGTATTTTGTTGTTTCTGGAGCTCAATACAATTACACATATATTATTTATTTACCGCGAGACAACAAGAAGGTCTGTCCGGATAAAAGAATTGATTTGTGCATAATTTAACAACGAAAACACCTTCCAGAGACCCTCGTGTTGTAATAAAAACAATGTATTCGTTTGTTTTTACTGCTTTTGCCCAAGTGAGTAAATGTTTTTTTTATTCCTTACCTTCTCACTTTTTTAATTTCGTGTAGTAACCAAGGCATAAGAAATTTATTCTTTGATTCTGGTTCGCTGACTTTAGAAATAATGAAGGCTTGATTTTCTTTGACAGACCGCCTCTAATATTTTATTCAAAAGCAGGTTTCGTTAACATAATAATTAAATGCGCTTGATGAATATAAATTATTAGCAAAAGTTTCATAAATAACATAACTTTTCCTAGTATTCAATTTATTACACTTTGCGCATATTAATTAACTGTAAAGTCTGAAATGGTTCGTGAACCTTTTAATTATGTATAACAAGGCTTCTAAGTCTAATTTGTGTTTGGAATTATTTCCCAAAACCATTTTTTAAAGTTTTAACAAGCTAAGCATCGGTACGCTTCAGGGATTTGGTCGCAAGGAGGGTGTTGAGTTAGATTATTGTGGTTAATTAGTGCTGCAATAAATTGTCGCATGTCTCGACACCGTCCACTGACTTTAGAGGTATTTTCAGACAACACATTTATCATTCGTGTACACAGTGTCCCGAATTAACGTTAATAAAGAGCTTCATTATCGTATGTTATTGTTTTACGTGGAAATGCTTTTGCGAATATATAAGAAATAAAAGTCTTTTATTGCTAGTAGTGTAGTGGGTGTGATCGCGAATGCAGGGCACGGCGGCGGCGGCGGCACGGGCCCGACACCGCGGCCAAACATTGTCCTGCACCGCAACTCCAGCTGCGTTCGCTAGTTAGTGCCCGCACGACACGCCCTGTGTTGAAATATTGCCCTCCGAGCATGTTACATTGCACGTTAATATGTGAAAAGCTAAATACATTGTAACCGCATGTTTCTAAGCTTTTGTGAGTAGCAGCAATACAGTATTTTCAATTATAATTTTAAAAAGAGCAATTGATTGGAATGCTTGTAGACTTATTCCCTTCAGTAAAAAACAATATGATGTTTGTACGTAAATTTCTATATCTTAACAGGGATTATACCCTGTATAACTTTAGATTTAACAAATGCAAAACGTTAAGTGAAACATGTCAAGCAGCTTGTGCAAGGTCCAGGAGCAGGTAATCGCTTCTCGCGCACGTATCTGATAGAGTTTCGAAGCTTCCAAACTAGTTGTGCTGTTGTCGGAAACTTCCTACGCTGCTCGGTGCAAGGTGCATGTTCCGACTTGTTCCCGATAAGGAGGTGGATTCGCTCCTAAATCCTAACACGCGCCCGTTCCCGCGCCCGCACCCCTCCAGTCTGCGTTAGCAGCGCTGATGCAGTTACCCCACACTCAATTAAAAGTTTCACTACGGAAATATTTTCCTTGAGGTTGCTACTTATATTATTTGAATTCAAGTACGACTTATTTCGCTATTTTGCCCGAAATAGAATTCGCTAAATTATGTTCTTACGTATAAAATATTACCATCTTCGTAATTTGGATCACGACGTTCTGCATACCGAGATGTTTCGCGGGAGAGGACGACCGAGGGGAGACAACGCATCATAGGTAGTTTATATCCCAGACGCTTCCAAGGACTCGAGACTTATAAGGATTACACGAAAATGTGAATTCGATGACATTTTTTCGGTGCCGTAGAAAAAGATGAAATATAAGGAATTCTATACGTGACTGGAATATCGACTGAGGCGCCACCTATTACCGGTCTATGCGCGTTCTTTTCGCGGTCGGGCGGACTGCGGCGGCGATGAAACCGAGCGTGACGTTCCATTCCTGATATAAAAATGTAAGTATGAAAAAGCTTTGTTAAACGCGACTTGGCTTCGGCGAAGTGGCAAAGTTTGAAGTGGAAAACTTTTCATGGAAAAATCTTTGCGGAGAACCATTAAATTTAAGGAATATTTGTATTGTAATGAGAAATGCATGAAACTTACCTATGTATGTATTTAAAACAAAAGTAAATTTTAACTTCACTTAAACTTGAGTTTATATTACCTTTTTCATGTTTGTTAAGCTAGCGCTTGACCACGATCCCACCTGAAGAAAGTGACGATGCAGTCGAAAGATGGAACGCGCTACCTTAATAAGTAGCTGTTTACCTTCTTTAGTTAAAATCTTTACTTCATATAATTCCATAAAATTGTACACGGTTAAACGATCATTAAGGGTGGAGTTGTTCGGTCAATTAGCTTGTTAAAATAGTTCGTATAAATTTATAAGATCTGAAAAAGATAAAAGTTTTAAGAGACCGAGTCGAGATGAAAACGCAGCGTAAGAGATCCTTATAGAAGATAAAGGAAACATAGTGCGGTCGCTTAGTGCGCAGCCGGACCCTCGTTACAATCAGCCTTGAATTATTTACCGGGGCCCGTTTCACTGTTACCGGATTGATTTTTGCATAATTTAAGCAACCATTGCGTAACCGTTGTAATAAAGTGGAACTTAATCTGCTAAATGTTGGTAATCAAGTAAGAGTTAATTGCTATGATGTATCTTCAGTTACTTTATTAAGCAAAGTATTTAATCAAAATAAAAGCGTAGTATTCGTTGAAATAAATAATGCAGCAAAAAGTCTGACAATGCCTTCACAATAAATGAATAAGCACTTTTGTTCAGACAGGCTGTGTTCTACGGAGGCGATCGTTGGACGTCCGGGGCTAACTATTAGATAGTTGAATCAAGAATGAGGGAGGCAAAAATAAAATCAGTACAAATATAAAATTCAGCGCACGTATCGTATCGGAGGTTTCGGCGGAGAAAGCCGGCGCTGCGGCGGCCGCTACCGCAGTGCGCTTCGCCGACCGGCTAGGAGATAGTTCTTACCTGTTCTAAGACAATTACCGCTACGTAAACGGAAAATTGTTCGAGAGCTCTCTGCTACGTGTTTTCTAATCTTCGACGAACTGGATCGAAGGGGAAAAAAGGAACGATTGAACATTCACAATCAGATAATGCTTTGCAGACTATTCATTTGTTTTTCGGCTCCCTCAGGTATAGTTACGACGTTTATTACGGTTTATGTCTGTTGTTTAGGATTGTAATAGAAAAAATGTAAATTAACATCTGTTTACTGTTCGTCACAATAATTTTGCCTCAAATTATCACAAGTTACACTATTATATGTATGGTCTTGTTTATTTTGAACTGTTAATGACGTTATAAATCCCAGAAGTATCGTATTATACAACATCTCGTGTATCATTCGTATATAACCAGTAGTAACCTTGTTTGTGTAAGGAATTCATCGCGTTTAACGTCTAGCAAAGGGTCATTAACAATAAATCCAGTTGTTTGTCGGTCCTCCCCGCTAGTTACTCCGCACTCGACGTTAATCAGCTTCCTAGCGTGTCTACATTATATCCCTTTCTATACTATCGTTATTTCTTTTGTTTCTCCGTTAGTCGGATCAGCGTGTACTGGTCTAGATAGATATTAAGTGGATTTTCTAAGTTGATTTCAAGGCAATTTATTTTTATAACTGTCTATTTTTCAAAGAGCATTCATTAAAGACAACGTAATAAGTTGTTAACTTCTTCTGTACCTCTTTTATTTTAAATATTGTTTGATATGCTACTAAAATATTAAACAATGAGCATTACACACACGAATAATTTAATGTGATAGTGTAATTAACAGTATGAAATTAATGAGTCCTTAGTGTATTTTTTTTAAATGAAAAGCCGCAAGTTTTTGCAAAATAAAGATAAATTTTAACTCGAACTTTAAAGCGAAATGTTAACTCAATTCTGTAACTGAAAATCTCTGGAGAGTAGCTCTGTTTTTAAGCTGCACGAAACATAAATTTTACAGCTCATTTAAGTTCATCTCATTATTTCATTACTCGTCTTATCCGTTTCTAGGAAAAGCTTTTCTTAGGGCTTTTGTTTTAATAGACCTTCTAGCGAAGAGCTTCACAGATTCACCTTTAGATTTATAATCGTTAAGGTATAATGTTTAATCCTATTTTGAAAAGAGCTTTGCAAACTTATTTTGTGGATCATTATCAAAATAATCATAGCCCTTGAAGGCCATAGCATCTATAGAGCTGCTAGAAAAAAAAACAGAAATATCCACTCAAATGTTTCAGATTAGTAAACAAAATTTGCTTAAGTGGAAAAAATGTTTACGACCCAAACAATAGGGAATACAAACTAAACTATATCAAAATGTTTCCAGAATCAAAACAGTAGCTCGCAATAACATCCGAACAATGATAATGGTTTTTTTACAAATCCCCCGAGTAACGATATCTCGTTTCTATGTTATAATAACGAGTATTTCCATAAAAGTACAATGGTTTACATAAACCCGACGTGTGATGGCACAAACCCGTATTATGTATGGAAAGCGTCTTGACATTCGAGTCACGTTTAATATTTCTTATTTCCTTTGTCTCATTTGTCCTCGACTCAGAATGACATCAAGCCAGTATCGCCATGTTTTTTCCTTGCAATTTCGAGACGCGGATTTTTTACTTACGTCTTAGTCGCCTTATACAATTTTATGACAGTATGTTTCTACTGGATTGAATTATATTCGTTTATTTAAATTTTCCAATCCTTAGAGCGGATCTTATTTCATTGTTTTATACAGTTCCGCAATAATAAGTATTGATTTTCACTGATACTAGCACTCAAACATATCTGTTTTTAAGTTAATCCTGGTCATTATACTTGATGCCTAGGTAGTCAGTGAAAAGTGAAGTTGAGCACTCCACAGAGTAATGAGGTTTTTGATACATCGATACACCTTGAGAGTTAGATACGATCCCATATTATATGTAAGATGAGTGAACGCTCGGTACATTTCACCGGTGTAGCTTCCATTTGATATTGGATAGCAATTTATTTATCATACATATTGCGGCTGGGAACGGGCACCGAATCTCGCGGAGAACGCGTCTTTCTTCCTGAACGAAATCAAGAATCGAATACGTGTTAAGAATTTTTCCTAACCTGTAGATGTCGTTCTGTTGAATAGCGATCATTAGTGCTAAAGGTACCACTTGGATTACATGTTATTCTGAGCTATTTAAGCATTAAAGTCTGAAATAAACTAGGTGGATTTAACAATAAATGTTTATAACAAAAGATTACGACGTTTAAGCTGGCACGTAAATTTATTTTAGTCAAACTATCAAGTCTGAGTCAGTCACACTTAACTTCGATCTAAATTTTATATATTTCAATGTTGCCGATGTATCATGTGAAAGAATTAACCTAATAGAGATCGAAAAACATTCTAAACTAATCATAAATAAATTATCATTTTATCCGTATTTGATCTCGTGTTTTACTAGCATAGTTAATGTGCTATCTTTTCAAATAAACCAGCAATGCAATATTTATATATCAAACGCTAAGAAGAAAAAACAATAAGTTGTGTTTACGAGTCCGCTCCGATGTTATCAATAAGTAGATACGGCTCCGCTGTCACAATAACTCGTTCACTTCGCGAAGCAACATCGATAACATGGTTTCATTTAGAAGGATGCAAATGTCTCTGCGCCGGCCACGCTCCGCCGCTCTCGATATTGCGCCTTCGTTTCTCGATGCCCCCTCTCCCTACTCAATGCCCCCTTTGCCGTCTTATTTTTCTGTCACCTATATTATCTTCTATTAAAATCTCCCTCAATTTCTCGTTTACACTATAGCAAAATTGTAAAACGCAATTTTATTTTGGTAGTCAACGAAAATTTTAAGATTAGTTTACGTCGAGGTAAAACTTTTTAGAGTTATGTGTATTTACGGAAAAGGTGCCTCGAGACGCAATAATTTCGAGAGTTACCTGGTAAAAATGTTGTTGGAGTTGTGAAAACTTTTAATTCTTAGAATTCCACACATTTCCGAGTTGAAGTTGTGGGTTTAAGTTGAAATTTATGCGGTGCGAGTGTTCACAGTGTTAAGCAAGAAGGAGAACATGCGAGTTAGCGTCGCATACATCACGCAGGACGTGGCATATCGCGACGACAATGCATATGGAAGCCGCAGGCGCTGCGTCCCGCGCCCCGCACGTCGTGCTGAGCCCGCCCTCGCGGCGTTCGCAAACATTTATGTTGCGTTTGTGGCATTATGCTTCTTAAATGTGTAAATAGCTTTTCACGTAACCTATACAATGCTTTAATTATTGAACATTCGAATTGGAATATTTTTCTTGTTTGCATCTAAATTTTTATATGGTACTTTCGACATTTCTACTTACTGCAGACTTAGCACTAATCATCAGATTACAGCGAGATTGTTTTTTCTATTTAAACGTTAAACTATTTTCCAATACAAGCACGATTGTAATGGAATAAACTTCCATTATATTAGCACTGCAGTATTATCCATTAAAAAATCCATTCTATTATTCTCAGCGATGCGTTCGAGATTTTCTAACTTTACACGCCTTCCTTTTTATTTCCAGCTCCGTTTTCCCTCCTCTTCCCGAATCACTTCCAGGCTTCGTTAAGGAACTAATCGGCTCATTGTGCAGGGGCTGCACTCTGACCTCATTCCGCCCTTCGCCCGCAACCCTCCGCCCTCACCGATAGATAAATGAAAATTTAATTTCGCTAACAAACGCTCCCGGCCTTTTTATTTTGCTATAGCGCTCCTAACTACCTAATAGCATTGTAGTTGTTAGAATTTCGCAAACGTTAAAGTGAGACGTCGCCGGCGCGGCGCCCTGCTATGGCCGGCTATGTACCATAGCGACGTTCGCAGAAGGCGGTTTTGGCGCACAGTTAGCAATAAAAACTTTTGTAATTACGCTCATTTAAGGCAAGAAACCCGACATTGACACGATGTCGTGCCAAAAACGACAATTATGTTTAAATGCGATCTAAATATATATTTTTAACGACTTCCTAGACATTATAATACTTTCAAATATGTTGAATCTTTTTCGAAAACATTACATTTAATGAAAATCATTAACTTGTTGTTTTCAAAGAAACAATAACTTATCACATTTAGACAAATAAAAATCTAGTCTCATTTAAACAATTTAAGATTAAATTCTTTCTTTAATTTACCCTTTTTGAGTAAAACAGAGCGTACAAGTGAAGTTGTTACCTGTTCTAGGGGTTTTATTAGTAATTATCTTCCATGATTAGTTTTAGAGTTCAACCTTACCTCGTCGCATAACGAGTGAAGTTTGTAGATGTGTTCCGTGGTAGTTTTCATGGTGGACCAAACTCTTAATTTAACTTGAATTCCGATACTCACATTTATATCTCTGTAACAAAATATGATAATACTCGAGGCACGATTGTTTAAACTTCGTAAAATTTCTCTGAACAAAGCGTACGAAGTAGCTTGTATGATTCAAGTAACGTGCATGTACGTCCGAAAATATCTTGGGAAATTTTATGAAAGAACAAGTAAACTGTGGGAATATCTAGGGGTTGCAAGTTTGAGTGCTCGTCGTAAACAAGGTGGTCTTTTTACGCGATGCTAGGTTATTTTTCGGCGAGTACTAGAATATTTTACAGCACTGGACGTATCTCTCGTTCTCATAGACGCTCTGTTTGCAGAGAAGTGATAAAATTTTACATAACTCGACTCTAAAAAAACTACGCAACACTTTAAGATCCCGCGAAACTTCCACGAACAAACTCGTCAAAAATTCCTCGGTATACGGATTACAAAAGGACGCGCAACTTTGCCATTTTATATTTATGCTGCATAAATACAAATGAATGGCACTAAAGCACCACAGTTAAGACTGTGGAGCGAAACTTTTGCAATTATTGTAATTATTAGTCGACCGAGAAACATCCAGTCTCATCATATTTCCTACTTAATCGCGCCGAGTTTCCGACAATGTTGTAAATACATCTATTTGTGAAGTTTTTGATTTATTGCATGCGCTAAAACATGTTCGGAGTGTTAAAATTAACAATTCTTCTTTATCATTAAGCATTAATTGTAATCAAATTAAGAGAGGATTGAGTTATCTCTACTAATAAAGTAATTTGATTGCAGATAGTAAATTCACTAGTCGTTTTGTATATTGTCAATTCAATGACCAAAAAGTACAATGCAATCCGATAAGGGAAAAGAGAGATCAACAGATCTTTTCTTCCATCCTAAAATCTCGGTAACCAGCGAAAATGTTTATTTATTCTGATTTAATGATTGTCAGATCGTAAAGCCAATGTTATAGCTTGTTAAAGCTCATAAAATCAATTTATTTAACAATTGTAAAGAAATAGGATTTCTGGCGTTGAATGTGAACATCACAAAATATCATCGGAATTCTTATACTCTTTTTCATCATCCAGTGGCCAATGGTTAAATATCTGCATTAAATGTTTAACTACACCCCTGTTAATCTCATAAAATTACAAGAGGAATATTATTGGGAATCGTTCTAAAGTGCACTTATAGTACTAAAACTCTCGACATGACGCATCGGGCGACATGCGCGACTTCTAAATTCATCTTTAAAAACCGACGTTTAAATCTCCCCCAGTAATATGAGTAACAGCTTATTTGGTTATAAATCGTAGAGGAGCGCTCGTACGTCATACTTCGATGGGTGACGCAATCAGTTAGAGTATGTGCCCGCTTAACAAGCCCGACACTTGCATACGAAAGCCGATCAAATCTAATTGCCACTATATTCTAATTATACGTTCGCAGCGTCTCATGACAGTCTTATTGCTGTAATCACGAAACTAAAATGTGCAGCAAATATTAGTTAACTTGCTTGTTTTAAGTGAACTGAAAGCCTTATTATATGAATTTTGTTAACACTAACGGTTCCAACTGTTCGATAAAATTTTACAGACACTAGAGGCTATAAAATGCTTATGCAAAGTCGGTCGTTGATCGTAACAATTAATACAGCACGCACATAAATCAAAAAATGCTTACATCATGCAAACATTATCCGCAAAAATAGTACAGTGTCCGGTAGGGGCTACATAATGCACGATTTTTGTTTTTAATTTCATCTAAGGGTGCTTGCAGACTGGCGGGTCGCAGTCTCTCTCTGCTCTTTACGATCCATTAATTAATCACTGAGCGATGATTAATCAGCGCAGCCGCGGGCACATTTAAAGCAGACTTTAATGATCCGTTTGTTGGATGCTACTATTTCTTCTGTTGGCACGTGCCGCGGACGGCTTTAAGCAGCTTTTTGTGATGAAAAATTCACGCCTTTGATGACAGATTAAAACAATTATAAATGTCACGAATGAACTCGAGCGCGATTTATAGATTGCTATCATTTTATGGCAATTATTTTGAGTATTGTAACAAATATTGCACATAAGGATTCAATTTTTTACATTGCTATTTAATGATTTTACACAAAAATACTCTATAAGAATTATGTACAAATGGATTTGAATTGGCAGTTATGGTAACATGCGGCAAGAAATCATATTTTAGTACAACAAACAACAATAACGTATTAACATCGTGCTTGCTGAATAGTATCTAGTGAATAACGCCATTCAAGGTTGAGTGATGAAAGAAAAACATGGGGGAGGATTGCGCTTTTATTGAAACCAATCTCACCACTTGCCTCGTCTGACTGCGCTCGGGGCTGAATGCACGTAATTGCTTCGTCATTCAGATGATCGCAGCTTTACTCGCTTGTCTTGTTGACTGTACTCGTAGGCACTCGCTTTGTAAACGCGGCCTTACATCGACTGACATGTGCCATTGTCTATGGAGTTTCGTCGCCCGCTTTTATGACGGCAACAAGTTTCAGCTGACGTACAGAACAAAACCCTTGGTAATATACATATTTTAATGTTAGCTTGTTACGATTACGTATAATTGCATCGATTTTAGTTCATATTTTCACTGAGGTTTTTAGAAACGCGGCGTTATAATTAATTTCATAATTAACTGGCAAAATCTTGCAAAATTTCTTATTTTGATTAGCGTCTCGACACAGCGAAAATGTTATTTAGGAGAACGTATCGAAGGCAATTCATAACATTTACATAAAAATTTTAACAGGTAGCTTTCATACTTTTACTTTTCTAAACTAAACAGACCTTTGCTATGGTTTTATTTTTCACATGCAACTCGCATACAAATAACAATCAAATAAAACTAATTGTAAAGAACTGAATATTAAGTTATTAGACAGCAACCAATTTCAGCCGCCCTTTATCCCCCTTCTATTTTCATTATCATTTCTAAAATCAGAAGAAAGTGAACGCTAAGGAAAAAAATACAGAATGAGAAGAGAGCCTGTGTTTTAATGGGTTAATTAGCCGACGATCCTCCGGTTGGGGCTTTAATTAAAATGAAAAATTTTCGTGACTAGACTGAACGAATTAATTGTTACCTTTCATGAAACTATTGAGGTGGATGAGTCAGTAAAAGTGGCGCTTTAACGTTCAGTTTTTATAAATTCAACAGAAGAACATCTGGATTTCTCATTTTATTGTAAATGCCCTATACTCGATTTAACTAACTCGAATCATTGCATGTATTGTGCTTTTGTTTTTTATTCAGATATACACGCATGTTCATTTCAGTGATTGCTAATGGCAGACACAACTTGCTAGCTATCGATATTATGATTTGTCACCAAATTCATATAAGGGTCTTCACTAGACTTCGAATAAACTTTTGTCAAGTTTCAATGGTCATTAAAACTCAATGTAATGTGCATGAATTGATTACTATTTACGTTATCTCTATATTTTATGTATTGATTTTCTAAAAGACATACTGGGCTGCACGTCGCTATAATAAATTCAAGACAGCGGTGAGAGCCAAGTTAACAAATTGCGTTCTTAAGTTGCAATAAACTATGTAAATACGAAATTTAAATTACAAAGAGGTCGTCCGGTGACGGTGGGTGGTGTTTAAAAGTAGAGTATTCGTCGCGAGGCGGGATGCGAGCGCGCGATACGGTGCGTCGGCGTCGGTGTCGGCGAGCGTGAGTTATGGCTCGCCGGCCGCGTTAATTGTCGCCGATCGCTGACGCTGCGACGGCCGACGCCATGCGCAGCGCCATGCCACCAAGCCCCAAACCGTTTACTTTCCGCGATACACAAACACAGCCTACTATAAAACACACTATGCTATTAAAAATCTAGTTAACATTAAAAAATAAACGGTTCTTAATGTTTTAATAATACTATCAGTAATCTCATATGAATTCAGTCCATAATCTCTTACAGTATGTTGTAAATGTGCCCTCAAGCGGAGGTTTCGATTTCGTTTTACACAACGTTCGTTAGTGCATCGCCACTCGAAAAGCTTTCTCCACTAACGTTTATCGGTGCTACGAACTAGCACGTTACAAGCAGAATCGCAAAGCATAAACTTTCATGTGTCCGTTTCATTACCTATTTGCATATATTTAATAGAATGAAGGGCGTGGTGCTCGACTACACTTGTAGAGAATAGCCCACTGCCGCTCTGTCATGTCGTAAAAGCACTATTACTTTGTTTCATGGAATGAAAAGCAAATTACAATATGTAA
Source organism: Papilio memnon (assembly GCA_003118335.3). Taxonomy (NCBI): domain Eukaryota; kingdom Metazoa; phylum Arthropoda; class Insecta; order Lepidoptera; family Papilionidae; genus Papilio; species Papilio memnon. The sequence continues at coordinate 3,473,826 of LD699455.1, forward strand.
CAATATACGAAGAAAATAGGTCTTTATATTGTTAGCTCTACTATGTCGGCTCTACTCAATTTAATTATTTACATAACGTTAATTTTTTACATTTTTCTTCTGATATTAGATGCTTAAATAGTTATTTGTTTTAAATTTTATTATATGACCGACACAAAAATAACTACGAAATACACCGTAGAGAGAACAGTTTGAGATTATCTTTACAATTAATATGCGTTTAAATTAAAATAATAAACCTAAACTAACCAGTTTATTAACGCCGGTACCTAAATACCGTAAATTCATTTTATCTGTTTGTTCATATACTCGTACTGCACGGTTAACTGGAATTCGTTTTCATTTAGTAGATTCAGGGGACGCTGTTCGTGGCCGAAACTAAATGTTATGGAAATAACAAAATGCACACAGTGGTGTTAAAAGAAGCGCAGAACTGTTGTTGCGGTGCGAAAAAATTTGAATAATAATTTACGGCTGCTTTACATTGCCGGGACCCCTCCGCCTCTTTCAGATATTGTATTCGAAATTTAATTCGGGATGTTTGAAGAACTAAACAAATCGAAATAATCAAACGAAGTCTTCACAAAAGGAGGTAAATAGCGAAGTTGTTGGGTGTACTTAAAACTCAGTCATTATTTTCTACGGATGTTTTATCACTCTGGTGTTATTTATATTTAAGTTTGGATTTTATTCATTGCTGTTGCCGGCGACTTTGTCCCCGCAATATTAAGATAAAAAAAGTAGCCTATAATGTGCCCGTCTATGTCAGCTACCCTTCAGTGAAAGTCCGGTCGAAATCGGCCTAGCCGTTTCGGAGATTACCCGGAACAAACGCAGCTCGCAGACAGACAGACAGAAAGACAAAAGTTTTTGAATGAGATTTTCGTTATCAGCAACGCAAATACATCATCTTCCCGACACCAGATCCATCCAATTTTACTATATGTATAGATAGATATAGATTTACATTAACAAATATAGTAAATTTGTTTTATTAATCTTTAATATGATTAACATCTGTCTACCTCCGCATTGGATGGATGGATTTAAAGTGTATCGTCAGAGAAATAAAGATACAAAAACCACAAGGGTTTACAAATTAATGCTTATTTCCTGTAGCTGCTATAAATACAGAAACGTTTTACTAATTTCGCATACCCGGGAAGGCCTTGTCCGAAGTTCGCGCCGCAAATAGGTATCACAATGTCCGCGTCGTTGTTTTGGAAACATTAACTAAGTTGAGAGAACGCCAAAAACGGAAACATTTTAACGTCCGCCGCGCCGCCGCCGTACTGCCGGCCGTATTGTGTCCGCGCTTGCCGTATTATTTGCCAAAAAACGCCGCCACTGTCACGCCACATTAATAATAACCTACTTAAATAAATGCGCCCGCTAAAGCGCGCTTGTCAAACTTCGTCTTTCGGAGTCTTTTGTAAGTCAAAAGGAAAATTTTAAGAATAGACCCTCCCTGTATCTATTACAATAGCTAATTTTGTAGTAATTTATTTATTGCAACAACAAAACTACTTTGGAAATAATAAGCGGTCAGTGAAATTTCTAAAACATAGGTCCCAATATAACTAAAGGAACGAATGGCAATGGATCTTAAAGAACAAACTTATGTTAACTACGAGTTCTTTAAACTTTAATATTTAAAAATCATGAGTTTTTTTTGGATATCTTCAACTTACGTGAGGGTCGAGAAGGTTTTGTACATACTACACATTTGTAAGAACCCACTTGAGATTTTCCTCTCATATTTGGATTCTACAATACAATATTCGCGTAAAAAAATTCGAGAAGGCTTTTCATACATTTTAATATTCCTATTTGCAAATTTAGTTTCAAAATGTACATTGTTTCAAGATAAATTTAGCTGTAAATTGACTTCAAGATTTATGATATAAAATAACACAGTTTACATCGTTACCGTGTAAGCCGATACTACCATTATTCCTTCATATGAATATCGATTAGCTATCGTCCGCTAAAGTTAGCGTACAGTGGTATCAGCTAAAATTGGCAATGCAGGTGGATCGGACCTAATTTCCGCAGAAATGCTCGACGCGGATATTTTGACAGCCGCAGCTGTAATCACTCCAGTCGTTTCGAATAGCTACAAACTTTGAACCATTAATCACATTGTTACTTCAAAATTAAATAAATAATTACTGTTAATTTATTATTTTTTACATCTGTCATTTGTTTCTAACTTACATTCCTTAAAATCTTCATAAAGTAGAATTTGTATTAGAAGATTGAAGTTTAATAGTGAGTTGCCTTCATGCAACAGAAAATCCTGGTATAAGATGTGCTACAATTCTAATGGTACAAGATTGTAATAGACGGTCTATTGAAACTAAATGTATAAATAAAAGTCTTGATTAGATTGTAGAGTCACGATCTCCTGTCTTAGCTCATCACTTTATTAGTTCCACTTTACTTTAGAGATGGATTTTGTAACAAAACACTACATAATAATGATGAAGCTTAGTTCACACAATGCTATCGGTGTCATATTGAAGTATTCCACATTTAAGTAAATGGTAACCCGATCTCTGTTCTGTGAAATCGGAAGATAGCTGACATAGCGTTATTGCGCAAGAGGCTAAAGGGATTGCAACAGCGTGGAATGAAATTAAGCTCGCGGTCTGTGACAAATCGATGCGGTCGACTTTGTGGTACATAAAACATTATCTGGCAACTACAATTGACACAGTTAGTAAACATCACCTTACACTATTTAAATGGCAATGATTAATATAGACATAGAAATAACAATGAATGTGAAATAATTTAATGTAAATGTAAATTACATTTATCAACACAAATTAGAATTTAAAACATTGCTACGTGAATAGTTTGAAAGTATAGATGTTAATACTCGCTTTTAAAAGTTGACTTTTACTTTTATTTTTAAGACGTTTTCATCAGTTTCCTATTTAACCAATTTGTTGAAATATATCGACACTTTCAAAGGTTTTGAAAGTAAGGATTAAATCTCGAACATCTTTTATTACGTAGGTTTTTCAATGTCTATCGTTTGAGCGAGCACATAGAAGGCTACAGTATCACGGCCGGGGTTCAGCATTAGTTCGATGGCTATCTTGTTTGCTTTTATTCTTATAGAAAATTTTGTGCAGCCCAGTGAATGCAACTACGAGCTTTCCAATATCATGCGGATTATCCACTGTAAAATGTTGTAAAATTAAACGAGCGTTTTTCGAAAATAGACTCAGTGTTTGTGGTATAGTGTTTATTTTTGAATGCAACTTTAAAGAATTTGTATTTTCCCTAAATATTGGTAACGGATTGGCGCGGCTCTCCACTGTAAGATAAGGATACAACTTGTATAGTGATACATTGAATGGATTACTATGCTGTGGTTTGTTTTATTTGCCTTCGTAGACTAAGTTAAATGCCTTATTTTCTTTTCAATAAATCTTTATAAAAACACAATTTAATGCAATATTTGCTATTTAACAATGCTATAAATGGTTCTAGTCACCAATTTCAATTAAATTTGTAGGTTTTTTAAAAAGGAAAATTTATGGAAATGATAATTTCACACAAAAAGAAACTTCAAGGAATTTATTAAAGTTAAAATACATAAATACGCTTAGCAGCATGTAGCTCACGTACGATACACGAAAGAACTTTGAGTTTAAAATATTTCATGTGTTTATATTTATTGCTTACAAATTTTTCAAGTTTTGCTGCGTTAATGATAGCCATTATAGGTTTTAAGTTATTTTTTCTTCGATATTTATTGTGATAATTTAAAAAATCCATGAGAATTTTTCTCTCGTTTCGACCTTTAGTAGTTGAGTTAGAACAGGACTAGAATTTTGTATTTGTCCGTCCATATTGGAGCGCTGTATGCATGAGCCGACGGCTTTATTGCGACCCGTTTACACTGGGTCTCGGCCATTCGATAATTTGTTTCAATTTGCCCATTTGAATTCGTAATTTCGTACAAGTTAATAGAAAGGTAAATAACACAATTTGGAGCTGTACATGCAAACGATTCGTGTATCTGAATGCCTTTCTATTTTATTAACATTTAGTTCTACATTTTTTTTCAATGTTTAAAAACATTTACCTGAAAGCTTTACTAAGCATATTTAATTAAAAGCACAACCAACCTTCTAATCAATAAAATCACAGAACGTAGTTATATACTTATTATTTTTGCCTCATATATCTAACATGTCACAAAACTACCTTGAAAGCAATTTTATAATTACTAGGGCGTCACCGCAAGGTTAAAGCAATTTGATAGTGTTGGGTCACAATGACTTGTACTTAAACTAGATAATGTTAACGATAAATGTTCAAAAACCCTTTCTGCGTGCTATCTAATTTAAACCACGTAACTAGATACTTTAACGATAATTCGAGCTATGAGTATGTTTTCACGAAGTAACGTATATTCATATTATTTATATTTTAAGTTTATAAAATGACAAAATTATATTTTTTATTGTAACACTGGAATTCAAAGAGGCAAAGACCTATTGTAATTTGTGTAAATTTACACCTTCGTTTAATAGACAGTACAAAAGCATGAAATAAGTGAGTGTGTCGGACTGAGCAGATGAATACCGTCCGATGCTTAAACGGCGCTACGAACCGTGAGAAGTCGTAGAGCGTAGAGCGTAGAGCGTAGCGGCTGGCAGTGGGCAGGGGACTTTAGCCGGCCGGCTTGACAGCAGTGTAATGGATTGTTTAGCTGTGCGCGGACGTCCGCCGCCGCCGTCGATCACTGACACCGACCTAATTACATGTAAATAAATACAGGGCCGCTCGCCTTGATCCGCCCCAGTCAACTCTCGGTACGTTGCTTCAAAGGAGAGTCGACCCGTACTCCGAACAATTGCTTTTTTAAATGCTCTCACTTATTGTTGGAAAAATAAAAGCCCTGATTAAAAGTATTCTTCGGGCACTGTATAACAATGGGCCACCTGTTTTATTCAAATTATGTTTTTAAAATGCCCTTTATGAATAGGCACAAGTTGTGTCGAATGTTTGGGAATAAAAAAATGAAGACTCAAGATCAAGTAAAAAAAGTTTGTAATGACTGGTCGACTTACCCAAAGTTGTTTACAAAAATATTAAATATGGATTACCGGCACAATTCAGCAAGCCCTTATCTACTGAATTAGGTCGTCGCTGTTAATAACTGACATCTTCGTGTTCTGAAAAGTAGACGGCACAACCTATCTCTGCTCACCTCGATGTGGGTACGAAATAAAAGTATATAGAATTGGAATTGTTCCGATTTTTTATTCATGTTAGATTTTCCTATAGAAGGACATAGTAGTTCCAGGTGGTAAACAATGCACGGACTAAAAATCGACTGTCACAGAGAAAATGCTTTGAGCGCGCACGAGCGACACTGCGGAATATATATTTTTTTCGAATTATTTGCAATTTTTTTTTATTTCAATACGTCACGTCTATATGGGCGTAAAAAGCAAACACCGGCGCTCCCCTTGCCTCTCATACTGCACGAAAGAGATAGTTGGCTTCTTATAGACTTACAGAACTACTTAATGTGTCAAGATAAGTTCCGAGGAAATAAATAAAGTTGATATGAGAACGGTACAAAAGCGCGAACAAATACTCGCAATAAATTATATCAGTCTATACGGGAAGGGTGCAACGTAAGAGGGTGGGATGGCATTGATAATTATATAGGAGCTCGGATCCCGTGGGTACAGTAAACTGACTGGCTGTGTTTGCGAATTGCGATATCGACCACGGGCTTGTGTACACCTGTGTGTCATTACGACACAGCTCGGACGGAGCACAACAAACGATGTATAAGTGTGACAGAGTTATACAAAATATTTCATTTGCCAGTCGGAATTCATGTAATTATCTGCTTTAGCCGATCGCTGAAATACTGACGCTGGTATATTTAATTAAAAATTTAATAAATAAGCTGGTAGACAACGTCAGTTTGACTTGTAATATATCACTTCCACATAGGTATATTTCCATTTATTTTAAAACTTTGAGATTATTCTTCTTTGCAAGAGGTAACCCCTGAAGGAGAGTAGTGTTTCGCGCGCAAATATGCTTGTCTGTGCTATGATTAATATTCCTACATAAGTGTGACCTTAAATATAAAAATAAATATTATTTTAATTTAATTTGCAGTTTTGTTTATACAATATTTTAATACGCAATACAAAACGTATAGCAAAAAGTGATAAATCTGATGAGACTTTCTACAATTTTTAAATTGCAATCGTTAAAACAAAGTTCGATTTTTATCTGTAGGATAATTTTAGTATCCTTTTAGATGGAGGTACTAAATTCCTAGATCCAATTTTCAGCCTAATCGAATAGCAGCAATTTCAAGTAATCGTTGCCTAAAGGTAAAAGTAGTTTACATTTCTCATTGAGTCTTCTATTTTGATTAAAATGAATGAATTTCCAATTGCGAATTGTAAGTTTCTGTACGTTTATCGGATTTCGTGTTTGTTGCTTTTGTCTTTTAAAACGCTTTCTGTTTTGTTTACTCAGTCGTGCAAATTTAGTTTCGGATATTTTGTGTTTCAACATTTAAATGGATTCTATATTTATATAGATTTCAACGAATTCACATCGTTGTTTGTTTATGAATTAAACGTCAAATGTTTCTTGAATCATAATGGGATTTATAGAGATAAAAAACTATAATTTATATTAGTGGTATCATTATATTAGGACCTTTAATATCTTATTTTGTTGTGATATCCCTAGTGTGGTTTATTCTATGCCAAAATAGTTTAAAAACACCTGTTATCCTTTTTCTTTTTTTAATGTGTTCGAGTTTGTTTGTGATATATACCAATCCTGCAGTACAGACTGAGGGAGTGGTCTGCACTTCTTCATTTAATGTCTCCCGGTGGACTTGGTGCATATTTCTGCATGCAAAACTAACAACTCCTATTTGATACCCGTATCCGTATATATTTTTAGGTATTATTTTGTATAACGTTATCCAAAAAAATATCTATATGGCTCAACAACACTAAGATTATTTGACCCAAAAAAGTAAGTAAACAAAAGCCTTGAATCGTGAGTATAACAACAACAGCAATGACCCTAAAAACTAATGTTCGATAACGGATCGGATCGAACAATGGAGTCATGTTATCAATAAAATATGGAAAGTAGAGACGTTAGAAGAAAAACAAACTCCGACTAGTTCGTTTATGCATTATCAGAATTTAGGACTAAGAATCTTGAAAAGTCCAGCCTTGAGTGACAGATATAAAAATAAATAAATCTAAATTACAAAATCTCTTAATCTTTAAATCTTAACAAGAAACTTTAAATTTGTATTTTTCTTAGAAGTAAATCACGATAAAAAGTTGTTTCGCATGTGTAACGTAGCAAACGTTCGAAGTTTATAATCACCTTACAAAATGCAATAGTGTGCGGGAATTTCACTTATGCTTATTAAATTTTCTCTGTACGGAGACAAGAAAATGTAAAGCTAGTTTTCACAGAGGACATGCAACAAGGCTCAGCCGCGCGGCACATTGGCCCCACACAAAATATTGTGCAGCCAGGGTAAACGCGCCGCTCTAACTTCCAATACAATATAAATTGCACTTTGAAAATGCCCTGTACAACAAGCCGTGTAAACAATTTGCAACTCTAATACACAACATGAGGTCACTTTTTACTGTGATGGGCCGCAGCGTGGAGCAGTGCCGTAATACCGGTAATGTGGTGTCGCCTTTCTGTGGCGAGATAAGGGTACGCGACATTGACTATTCAAAGGGTTGCGGTCTTCAAAATTTGCGCTCAATAAGTCCAAAATACCTATGCTAAAACCGATGAGATGGAATGTGTTTTATTATGGTTCTAAAAATTTAGTATCTCATATTCAACGATGAATTATTTATAAACATTTCAGTAAGAATTTCCTACCATTTTTTTCTTTAGTTGTAAAATAATGAAAATCGATTTCAAATCTCAATAAAGAGTTGCGTCTAATGATACGGATTGATGCACTTACGGTAACTCAGATAAGCGTCGATGTACTTAATTACATTATAATTAAATAGGTACGTACTCTTTTTATAGTAAGAATTAAACGGTTAAGATATTTTGAATTTTCACAGTTATACGAAGCATGGTAAAGTTAGGGTGAAGTGAGTGACTTTTATTACAGAACCAAAATATAAGTCGTGCAATTGTTACCTGACACCGAGGTACGGGTAAATCCGACGAAGAATTTAAAATTAAATTGAAAACAAAACTTGTTACATTTCACAGAACAAACCTTAGAGGAAAGCTAACTTTAAGAGTTAGAAAATAAGCTATATAATGTAACTGCGGGGAGAGTTGCTTGATCAACGTAAATCTAAAAGTGGTCCGGTTTGCTCATTCTGTGAGCGTGGCGGCGGTGGTTTATTTATTTGCAATTTGTAGGATATAGCTTGCTAGGTACCTTAATGAGGCAATAACAATAAATAAAGACCCAAAACTTTTCTCAGCACTTCACCCTCGCGCACTCGCGGCGGACCCTTGCGAGGTACCGAGCTACTTCTACTTACATGAAGCCGAATAAATATATTATTATGTAGATTTGCTACACTCACTTCTATTTATGAGTTATACAAACGTATGCGGTGTCTAAATTGGATTGCGTAAATACGCACAATACTGTTAAAGGAAATTTTAGTATCCTTTTTAACTAAATAAACTTTCTATAAATTGTTTTTGAATCATTGGATTTTTACTCCAAAATAGATGAATTACTTCACTTTTCTTTAGTAACACTGTAATGTGTTTGGTTGGTAAGTTCACTTTTTACATAAAACGATGTTTAAAGTGTGATATACAGAGGTATATAGACAGTATGTATGTAGTTGTAGTCGTGTAGAATCAATGTGCTCAGTTCAGGTGTTCGCCAGGTCCCGGGGGCACAGTAAAGTCTCCGCCTTGCGGTGAGCACGCAGTAATAAGAGTGGCCCATGTTATATGCACTCCAGCTATCTTATTAAGCTCTGAATTTACAAAATAAATTGTGAACATTTTTAAGGGCAAATAAATTGTATTGTAACACAATGTTATAAATTTTAATACGTTCATTAATTTTCCGTACATCTATATATTTTTTTTCAATATTGTGGCACAAAATAATAGTAAAAAATTATATAATAAAAAAAATGATGGCTTAATAATAATATTTCACAATGGTCGAATCGAAGCGTAATCCTAAGTTATGCCGATCTATGTACCTTTAACTCAAATAATGTATAAATTTAACGATGATAAAATAAATAAAATTTGTTCTACCACAACTTTATAACATCTCATAAACTTTAACATAATTCCCATTCGATCCACTTCACCGCGCGGTTGCTTGCTGCAATCTACGGTCTAAGTTTTCATATTGAAATTATTACTTTATATTTTGTTTTAAGACAACTTTAAATCGTTTCTATTAACACATAAAATTTATTAGTAAATGATGTATTTTATAACGATGGTGTTTCTTTTTTTATTAATATGAATGACAAATAAAATCGTTAAATAAATGAATATTTATTTAGAGTGGCTGGTGTCGGGGCGCGGACCGCAAAATGCGTGCGGCATTTCATTACGTATACATTGACAAGCAACGCATTGGCGATTAATATTCCGCAATAATGCACAAAAACACGGCGTTATTTCACAATTATTGTGTCATTTACTGAATATTGTAGATTAAATTCCGCTGATTACCGTTCGTGATGTGGATTCGCAGGTGATTCTTTGTCGTATTCCGCAAATAATAATTACAATATTTCACAATCGTGGTACGACATTGTACATCGGATAATTTATTGTACATCAGTTTAATTATAAATTTCAATTGCGGTTTCTCTTTTATTCGAGGTAAATCATGACGTTGAAAATCTCTCTTTATTATTCGATTGATGTTGAATGAAAAACAGGTTTATTATTCGAATTAAAATGACGCCACAACTCTTTGACGAAGTAAAACATTATACTCGCAGAATTATTTGTGTTTTAGTTTAATTAAATCGCGTTATTAAATATTTCATATGAAAAGTAATTTGAATTTTAATTAGTGTCTAAAGCTTTATGTAAAATGTTTCATAAAACGACACAAATTAACATGTTTTTGTAAAACATAATGTAGGTAGGAGTAGTACAAAGAAGTGGGAATACGTAGCGAGATAGAGGCGGCAATGATATAGTGCCGGGCTGGCGGCCGCTCCCTCAGGGACGATAAACCCTTCCCGCCGCTTCCCGTCTACTCTTCTTTATGGGAAGGCCGGAATGGCCAGCCCAGGTGAACAGGTAGCTAGATTGCGAAAGTATTTTTAGAACATCTTGTCGGTCGTTGGGTGTTTTTCCTTTGTTATCAAATGTGTTGGTTCTTCCAACGCGTTTAAAGGATGCCTTAATATGGTAGTAAGCTTTGGGTGTTTATGTAGGGTGAGATAAAAAGTGTATATCGAAAAAGCTTTCATTACAATGTATTCTCATACTATATAATATATGTTTTTTGTATGTTTGGATAGTACTAAGTTTATAAGCCTATGTACATTGCGATGTGGTTTTTTATGTTATATTATAAGGTGTCAACAACCGGTACTTGGATTCTCTGAACAAAATAATTCGGTAAAATAAAAAAAAATCTGTCTTAAAGTTTATAAATGTTTGCATCGTGACAGTTATTTCCACGAGTTTGGGGGTTCGATACAGTTGAGACGATGATTTAATGACTTTTATAAACCGATGTGACAGTTCATGACTTAAGATAATAATAATCTAGGTAAAATTGTAACGTTGTTCAATATCGATATCTCTAGTATCAATCGTTAGATTGGCAGTACTACCCTCGACACTGCCTACAAGTGTGTACATGCGGCAAGCAGTCAGGTCAGAGATCAACTTCGATTTAAAGGTCAACCGGTTAATTCAACTGGTACAGTTTTCTCGACACGATAAGGCTTTCTGTGTTAGTCATATTAAATTAAAATAGAGTATAGCGCAAGTGTATTTATTATTCCAGCTTATAATTTCCTATCTTACTGTAAACAATATTTATTTATGACATGCAAAGAGAACTAAAACGATTATGTAATTTATAAAAGAATATTCCACGTTGTACGCCTGGAAGAAATATTAAATTTGATCAAAGTTACGTTGAAATTGCAGCAACAGAATAAAAAATCCGACAATGTTATTTCCATTTGAAATGATAAGGTCTTTTATCGCATATTGTAGCAAAGCTTTCGTTGTTTGATATCTTTCTAGCTTTATTTGCAAATCGCGTGCTACGGTACAAGTTTACACTCGTTATACTTGTTGAATTAACTTTACTCCAAAAAATACTTCGCATGAAATGTTACCTTTTTTATTTCCAACCATTTTAGTGTCTTTTCCATTTGCGAATTTTTTTAAATGATTTAATTTGATCAAATCATTTTGGTTAAAGCGCAAATGGACGACTTGATTTATTTTTACTAACAGATACGTGACAGTGTTATACTGTTTTTTTCATTTATTTAAAAAGTAAAGTCGAATGCATGAAGTTATATGTACGTTAAATTAATGTATTTATTCAATTTATAGATATTTATTACACTAAGTGAAATTTACGAAGGTAAGATGAAGGAAAACTAGTTGCAGTTGATTGTTAAAATAGAGTGGACTTGTTGTATATCCGCATGAGGCATGAATTGGTAATGAAAGCTCAGAGCAGAGAGGTGCATTTTGCGGCAGCCGCAGTTTGTGCGCGATTGCCACTCCGGGGCACGTTTGTGTTCAACTAACAAGTGCTGCTCTACCTAACTATCACTTCTTTGTATAGCACATGAGCCTTGAGACGTGCCGAGGTAGATATTGATTCGGTACCTACATGCAGTATGATAATATTTACATGAATTAAATTTTGTAGACGTTTTTAAACGTAATTATAGATACATAAACAAATGTATATGTATCTATAATTACTAGCCGATTTCTACAAAATAAATAATCTTCACTGTTACGGCATCTGAAGTAACGATTCAAATTAATATAATATTTGGCAAGCTCATTGTTTGAAGCGATATAAACTGTATACATATTGACTTCAGGAACATGGTTGAATGTTTGATTGAAGCTAATTTGTGTTAAAACAGCCAGCGAAGTCCTAATTACCATGCAAATTGATCGTTCAGATATTACCGCAATTATAAAACAGCGCTCGTCAAAATATGTGGGGCGGTTATCGGTTGTTTCAATGCATCGAATCGAAAGAGGACGATGAACGTATGCTAACAAATTATAATATTATATTAGGCACATTGATAAACTCTGTTTTGGGACGTTTAATGAAAACAATTATTTAACGACGGTCTCATTTCAGCGGGTTGAAATTCTGAACAGTGCATTATTTAATGCTCCTTTGTCATGTTCCCTGAATATTGTAATTACAATTTTCGGTAGTAATTTCTCTGAGAGTATTTGTGCATTAATGTAATGAAATTTACACTATATGATAGGGAAATCTGGAAAATGTAAGGAAATATATGGCTTAGAACAAGTTTTAATAGAGTATGTGGACTTTGTTGCCGCCTTTAGACTCTATTGTCCCTACTTACGAGCCTAATAGCCTCTTATAACTAAAGACTTTGGCAAACCCAGAAAACAAACACAATAAGACATTGAAAGAAGGGAAGGTCTTAGTTCCATAGTTTTATTTTAAAATTCTACATAGATTTATAAGTTGTACGTTTAATATGAAAGTAAAAAGGTAGAGTGGTGGTGAGCGGCTGGGCACAGCGCGGCGGACCCGATCCGAGCGGAGCCGGATGTCAACATTTGCTCATGCGATTTCACCCCCGAGGCGGCCGGGAAATGACATGCTCTCCTTTATTTCATTCCACTCTTTAGAGCTCCACTATGCAATTCCATACGAAATTTTCAAAGAAACATCCCTCAGATGAAGCTTATGAGTTTTTAAAATTATGCATAAGCATGCTCTGCGGTATTGTTGGTAGATGAATATTAACGTTAAATAAAGAGAGTTAGTTTATCTCATTCACAAAGCTGCTTTATTTTACTTTATGCTAATTACCTGTATAACTTTAATAGTGATCAAACAAAATTATGTTTTGAAATACTCTGTTTCATGAAAAACATGGTACTTCAATTTCGAGCAAAGTTATTTGATTTATTGTATTATAATATCTTATACCAAAGTTCCTACGTGAACAGTCCTCAGTTGGCATATTTTTTAATAGTGTTTAAAAAATTTTGTTGTTTAATACAATTAGATTCGGTAAATAAGTAAATTGCAAAATTATCACACGAGTTTCAAACGAAATTTGTATCAGTAAAATCGTGGCCATAAAACTAGTAAAACAACGATTCGAATCAACAAAATGTGCAATTTAGTTACGTGTTAAAATTTTAAAGCTCCGGCGAGCGAAACTAGTGAATACATAATACCTATTATATGAACTTTATTACTCGCTTTGGAATAGTAAAAATGGTATTCACATTTTTCCAAAGCAAAATGGAGGGATGAAAGTGTGCGTCACCGACGACCGAGGGAAGGAGAAATCACGGCAGCAAACATTGACTTTAGACTTTTACTCTTTTACTCACTTAGCCTAACTCCGGCTGCACTACGAATCACTTCACTCGGAGCGAGGAGAAAGTTTTATACAATCTAAATGTTTTAAAAACGTCTAGCATGAATCAGTCTAAATAGGCGATTGATAACATCTCGGCCCGTTAATTCTGCGGCGCCCTCTTTCTGTCTTCCTAACACTTTGTGTTCATTCTCTTTTAGTTTGAATTAAAATTGTGTAACAGTTTATTGTATAATTGTTTTCTTTGATTTTTATTTCAGTCGTGCATTTGTTATCATTTTATTAAAAACTTCGTTGTTAGATGACCCTTTTTTTAAATGCTCGGTATTGGAGAAATTTATGTAAATATTGAGACATTTCTTGTATAATACAAGAATGATTTTACATATTATAACCAAGTAAAATCATTGCTTTACATTATAAATTTACGTAAAACAGTTTCTTGAACATTGATTATAAATTTATTTCTCTTCGAGTATTTCTCGGCTGATAAGATTCTCAGCAAAGATCGCTGCTCCCACTTCATACTACCTGACCGTTTGAGTAACTGCTTGCTTTTAATCTTTTCAGACTGTAAAATATCCGCTCATTAACTTGTGTACTCAATTCAGACATCAGCGATTTGTTACTTCAAATCGTGCCGATAGAATGAAATAGCGCTTCGATCCGAAGCAAGTTGTACGGATGTATTTTCATCTCCGTTGTTCACCTGGGGCATTTCGCTCTCAAAACAACACTTAAAATATGTTGTAACAAAATGTTCAATCGACTTGACCTTGTGCGTTTAGGACATTCTGTAAAAAAATAATTTATTAACAGTGATTTTTGTATATGAATTCTATTAACTAATATACTATTGTCTTTCTAGTCATGGAATAGTATAGAAAGCTCTAAGTATTCAGTATTATCCAGGATAATTGTAACTAAAATATCAGCATTGTATTTATGTTAAACTTTTAATGGTATTCTTTGTGTTCGTTGTCGGAGTGAAGCGTCGCGTTTCAGTTTCTACTTTAAGCGTATTTTCATCTGCTCAGAAACCCTTTTAAGCGTCGAGACGACGTAGAAAACAGGCAAAGGATACATTTAGATAATCTCGACGAGAATCATCCGAGTACGGAGGTGTCTATTCGACTAGCGAACGATAAATATTTGAATATTTTATCGCCGAATTCTGATAAAGGGATGTAAATGACTACTCGTCCAATTTGCATTGAACAGATTAACGTCATAATCGGAGCGATTCAATCAGCGATCCCGGGAACTCGCTCTGGACCAGGCAGCCTGTGGGCCAGCGGAGGAGGGCAGGCAAGGGAGGGGACTGCGGGGAGGCGCCGATGGCATTTATGGGGCTACTAATAACTTTAGATAAAATGCTAATTTTGTGTTCATTCGATTTGAGAGCAGAAGATACGGCGCTATCTTTTAAACTAAGCTTTAAAGGTATGTCTTTTTTAATGAAATTGTAACCTGTATTGTTAATGCTTTAAGAAGAACTCGATGAGATTACTTACTTCAATAAAGTCTTGACTATAGTTGCACTCCTTGGAGTCTTTGGTATAACACCGTACCGTTGATGTCGCAATAATATGTCACAAACTAAAAATGAATACCATTATGTAATGTTTGTTACTGTGGAGAAATGTCGTATGTCCCAGTGAAGAACGTAAAACTCCATTGATTTCAATACAGAGCTTAAGCAATCGGATGTAAGTGCGCGCTTGTCATATTGATTCAGCGTTGGCCGTGAGTGTTTTCGGAAGCTTAGATAAGGCGAAACGTGCCTGCCGCCGCCTCCGCCGGACCAGCGCTGTGGACCTTTATTCTTTACACTTACGATACCGTGTAAGCGTTGTGTTATAAACAGCAAACCACAAACTTCTACTCTAAGTGATTGCTTTACACATATGTTGAATTCACTAGAGAAACATTTTAAATGTAATTTTATAGATAGAATCAGAGTAGGTCTATATTACCTGAAAGATTTAATACCAAATTTACACATCATCAATTGAACGTATTAGCCCTGGTTTTCTTTAGAATTTAAAATCCATTAATACGTTTCGATTATCTAGCAGTTGTGGTAACATTTAATCGCCTAATGTACCTGGCAATATTCGTATGTGTGTTGAATTGCTTTATCTCGTAGCGCAGTGCATTCGGTAGGCAATTTGTAAGCTGTAAGTCTAAGAGCACTGGTCGCACGTTATACCGTTAGTCCATGCTCGCCTTCCACTATATTGAACCCCCTTTGATGCATCCAACGAGAAATGTTCTATATAGTTACTATCGTTGCTTAAGACATTCGATTTCCAAACGAAATATGCATTCATAACGAATACCTGCGCATATACAATACTTCTTGGAATATTTACCGTACTACGGTCAATTTTCGGTAAATAGATCAATTTTGAAAAAGGACTACATACGAAATCTATTGAAATATCATAAAATAATTGGTTACTTTTATTTGTTTTGAATTTAGAAAGGTATTGAAAAGAAGTATTTTTAATTAATATAGATCTGAATGTAATTAAACTAATCAACAGTTATCTTCCCTGAGTATAATGCAAACATCATAATAAAGTATGTATATAGTATATATCTTGGACACATTATGCATTGTTAAGCTCAGTAAATAAATCGAGATAATGTTTAAATTATATTTTGATATATGTTATCAAATTAATTGAATTTTTTGTTGCAGAACTTTATGTAAGGTAATAGTTAACGATCGTTAAGTTACCCGCAGTGAAGTAAAATACTAGAGGCGCAGAATTATAACTAGATTAATGTTCGGTAAGTGAAACTGCTTCGCTTAAACTTTAAAACTTAGCGGAGAGCGACTTTTTGTATTATTTCTAACGAACCGAAACGCCTTCGGAATTCATTAGTTCCGAAACTAGAGAGTTACTGCGACTGTTTCAATATATGCTTTCTCGAGGAACTTTCTCGAAGGTTTGGTTATTTTCTTAATAAGTTAGTATTGCTGAATATGCCTACTTATTTTGTGTAATTTCCCTATTACGATCAATAAGTTTTCAAATATTTTAAGATGCTTTATATTTATTTAAAGCTAGCAATAATTTTTAATATAGTACGTTTCGTTTGAGGTTAAAAATCAATCCTAATTAAGCGCATTTAAGTACATCAAACATTTAATAAAATTTTGCCGACAGGTTTCATGCAAACATTTATAGTATTAACTATAGTTTAATGTAAGGGAAATGTTTCAGAATTAACATAACTGGAATATGATACCCCATAACGAGTGTTGTATCTGTGATTAAGAAAGCCGGGAGCTAATGTAGAAGTCAAACAGAAGTTTGCATAATGCTGTAGCGAGAGTCGGCTCGGATCGGTCGTCATTAGGCAAATCGGCTGCCGTTAGCGTATCCAATTAGTACAGTCAATGTTTGAGGATCCGATCGATATCAACGCGTCACTTACTTTATTTTAACTCCTGTCATCTGTCACTTGTCTTTGCACTAGAAGAGCGGGCCGCACACCTTTGACTAAACTATCGATGTGTATCGAAGTGCGATTGTAGATTGTTTGGCAGCAATCAAATCTGCCATCAAATCAAATCAAATGTTTAGTTGCACTAATAAAAATCGAGTAGTGTGCGCACCTCCATTTATGCTCATATGAATGAAAGCGCGACTAAACAGTTCTGCAATAGTTTATTCTAAGGTGTGCGCACGCTCTAAAGCGATAACTAGAGTGTATAGATAAATAAAAAACCTTTTTATCTCTGAATGTAATTGTTAGGCTATTATTATAAAAATCTTTAAAAACCCAAAATTTTAAACTAGATATGAAAATAAAAACTCTTGAAGTTGCTATTGGCCGTAAAAGGAACATTTTTCTCAACCTTATGAAAATGTTTTAGTAGATTTATGAATAAAACCTTTCAGGGAAGATGCGAAGCCGCAATGTAATTTAAGCCGCATAGGCGAGCGGTAACCTACGAAATTAGACCGTTATCATTCCGCCGCTGTCGCCGCGCGTATCACCAGTTATATGAGCCAATACACCGAACGAACAGAATAAATTTGCTTTATACCAGACAGTTGACCTTCATATCCGATATTGTTGTTTTCATACAAGGAAACGTTTCGGGGAGAAATGCCCGCGCCCGCCCTCTCCGTGTCCGGGGCCCCGTTTCCCTTACGTTCACTGTATTTTTTTCAAGTTATTTGTCCCGCAAGACCACTGTAGCAAACGTAATAATATAAGAAAATTGGATATGTTAAACAGTTAATACAATCGGAGATGCGTATAAGCTGAAAGCCTTTATTATTGTGGGTCGACTCGGTACATATTGGCCTGTATTTAAATAGTCCCGCTGTAATCGGTGAATTAGAATTAGTCATATTTGACTTGCGCAATGCGTATACAACTAAATAGAGTTAGATAAATAAAACAACGTCCTGTTCATCAAATGTGAACACTTTATCGAATAGGCACTTTTTGAGTACCAACTTAAGAAATCTGTAATATTGAAAATATTGCAACTCTATAACATAAATTGCAAAGTACGATGTACATCAAATTAATAATCGAGCAACGGACAATGTAAATGTAAATATGAAAATCATAGTAATAAATGTATGCAGGCGTGACGCAGCCCCGTAACTTTCACGATGGCGTGTATGAATCATGTCTTAAACCAAGCAATATTCCCGACCTGTTTTGCTTTTGTTCCCGTACATTAAATATGAATTTAATTTAATACACAGACGTAGAAACAGGCGAGTGGTCGGGCGCACGCATTCCGGAATACTGGATGGCGCGAACTAATTACTTATTCAGAAGTTATCTCTGATGAAACATTGTTGCCTTATTTTGACTTAAACTGCTTACTATAAAGTAAATAGCATTAAAAATTCTACACACAATAAGTTTCTAGTATGGTACGTTCATTCAGGCTATTTCCTTTTTTAATTAATTACAAATTTATAATATATGTTTGGGTTACGATTTATTTTCTGAAATTATATGTATTTAAATTTTAAGCCGTAGACTGGTTCTGTAAGAATGAGCAGATGTTTGTGAATAAAATTCATTTGCACAGGTAGCCGATGACACCGCACGTCATTCGCACAACATGACGGCGTAGTTACACTGCGGGACCTCGTTTTGTCTCCAGCTAGCCCTTTTGTGAGATATTCCAATTAATATGTCATAGTTTCGTAACAGAAAAACCTAGTATCGATTTACGTTTTGCAACTAGAACAATGCTGCCGCACTATTGTATGACCTGTCAGAAATGATTCTACGAAATTTCACCGAAACTAACGCCGTATTTTTACAAGTAGGAAGAATTTTTAAATGAACCTTTGTTTACTTTAAGGTTTTTTTTTGTTAATTGACATTTATGAGTAAGTATAGTTTGTTAGATACACATTTATTCGATGGTTGACAGATTTCTACAACGATTTTGATGCTTAACAATTTAAAAGTCATACGTGTTCGTAATGTTGAATGTGTAAAGTAACATGCGGTTTGTTTGTGAATTCGGAAGTTTCTAGTTCTTTAACGTATTTTGTTGCAAGATATTTGTTCCAGAGACAATGTCGGCGTCACGGTACATTGCGCGCTTATTGCCGCTTTCATGCGTAATTCATGTCCGCAGCCCGGCGCATTCCAAATGTAATCTCCCGCCCGAGCCCGACCATCTGCACCGCACCACTCCTCTACCGAATAAATACATTTAAAGAATTAAGTGCAAAATAATGCAACTCCTATTATATCCTCTTTCTTTCAGTTCTTTGCAACTCGAACAGGATGTAAAATATGAAATCAATTGGAATCGACTTTTCCATTAAAGAAAGTCCGTAAGAAAGGACGCGGTGTCCTCACTAATTAGAAGTCGCGAGTCGAATTTTCAATGCGTTTCTTCGCCGCCGGGCTAATGGTGGACTGAAATAAAAGTTTATATTTACTGTGCGTGGCTCCTTTTTCCGGAATGAATATTTATACATCTCTTAACATTATTCACCTCAAAGCCAACACCGGCAGAAGTTTTTAAGGGCACACTTTTTGTAAATTAAATTTCTTTGACATTCCTTAGAATTTAAAAAGTTGAAGGTGATACTTTTGTTATTAAAATTAGATAGATTGAGTTTTAGTAATAATTTGTTTATTTTGTAAACTCAAGAAGCATTCCTTTTTGAAGAAAATATCGTTTATTCGTACGTGTTAAATTGCAGGAATATTTTGTGTTCACTTAAGTCCGCAGTAAAGTCGTAAAGGATACTTACGTGTACAGAGAGCGTATAATTCTTGGGAGTTTAACGGGCACATGAGATTAGCATATGAGTGGTGGAACGCGATACGTCGCGGCATGCAACGTTGCGGGGTCGAGCCGTTCGTTACCAGTATAATATAACGCTAGATTAGCAGGCGCGAGGATGTTCGAGTCGGCAAACTTTCCAATAAGCCTTCCCGTACATCGGGACTTGCTTTACAAGAGTAATGATGGTTAATTTTAATGACGCGTCGCCCGCTCCGCGTGGAGCGACACCCGCGTCGCCGGGTCGCGCCGCCCGCCGCCCGCCCTGCGCGTGACCCGACTCCGCAACTACCCATGATATTGGAAGACTACCGCGTCGACCGAAAGTCTGACGATAAATTTAGTTATTACTTGTGAAAATAGACGGAAGGAGATCGCTAACTTGTCTTCGTGAGGAGATAATGGATCATTCGGGTGGATGTTTTAGATTCTTTACGGAAAAATACTCTCGTTAATCTTTTTTAATGTAGAGACTTTGGAATTGTATCGACAGCGTTTTAAATTATATTGAAAAATAAAACGTCCTTTATGTGTTGTGAAAGTTTTTAAAGTACGATATTTTATAGTCATCACATCACACGTTATGTCATTTTTCGCGCGGGCTACAAATGTTTTCGATGTAAATTGATGTTATAACCTCACATTGTATACGAGTACGTCGTTTAATATTAATAATTTTTATTTGAAACAGAATAGTAACGAACTAATACATCGGGAATGAATTCGGCATTCAATATGACGTTTGATTAAAATGAATACGAAAAATAATTAAAGGTATTCCTTTGTTCTAAAATATATATTTAAATAAAGTTTTTTTTTTGCAAATAAAGTAACAAACCAATCATTCTGATTGGCGTGGCATGCAAACATGAATGTGTACAAATGAAAGACTTCCCCGGGCGACCGCGCGGCCGCGCCGCCGCGCCGCCACCCAGTGCTGCTGATGAATATTGTTTACAAATGCACAGCATCCATCATGAAAATGTTTGTTGACGCAGTTAACAGATACAGAACGCTATATTGTTCACTGTTCATTTATATTTCATGATGTATCGTCACACATTGACAATTGTTTTTAGGATATTCAACATTGAAACTCGTAATGGCTTGTATAACGTTAATCAAACGCTAGCATTTGTTTGTAAAAAAATAAAGATTAATTGAAAGAAAGAATTTTGCATTGTTCAACATATGAAATACAAGCTTTCGCTCGCGACTCCGTCCGCGTTATATTAAAAAAAAAACAAAAGTAAGTAGCCTATGTGTTCTTCATCGAGATCCGTTCAGCCGTTTATGCTACAAACTCTAACAAATATCCAACCATCTAAACTTTTACATTTATAATATTAGTTTTATTAACTACGCATCACTCTTAAAAGTTCTTATAAGAACTCAATACTACACAATATTTTAATTCTATTCTTCATTCGTCTTTTTATGTTGTCTGAATATAATTGCGATTGAGTTATTCAATTAAAAAGCTTAGGAAAGATAACAACATAAAGGTGAGCTCACACCGAATGCGGTTTTCGCTTAAGCGACAAATTTCCACGACCGCACGAATTTCAGCAATAAAGCTTGTAAGCCAACGTCGGTAAGCTATCGCGAGACAAGTGTCGCCGCGTCGACGATATACGAGCGACACGGAGGCAGGTAACAATATTTCCCACGCCAACAAATTGAATAAACACATCAGCGTTCGCCTTAAACGACGAAAAGACTAGTTCAATAACGGCAGGCCCTCGCAACGATAAATATTCCCCTATCTAGAGCCGCCTGCGACGCTCTACGTGTTTATGCTATCTTACTAGCTTTTACTACCTACTCTATGTTTTATTTTTGCTGCGTGACACGACCTCACTTACTTTATAAAATACTAAGCTGCTGCATAAAACAACTTTTAACACTTTTATTGCAGTTAAAAAGATCTCAACGCCAGTACGAGTACATCCTTATTTGGTGGTCAGACATATATAATATTACTTAGTATTTTACTAAAGAAAAAATAGTTGTTGAAAATCTTAGTTGGAAAATAAAACTGGCGACACGTATTTCAAAGTAGAAAACGGCTGCTTAGAAAAATGAAAACGGAACAATTCAATTTAGCAAGTTAACGTAGTTTAAGTCGGGCGGGGACAAGTTTTATATTCAAGACGGCAAAAATTCATTTAGTTGCAAGTCTGACGAGGTCGTGGAAGGCTCCCAATTTTCGCATTAGAGGCGAACTGTCGTTCGTACACATGTCGCTGGGAGAATTCTCCGCGGGGTCACGTATTGCCTGCGTCTAATACAATTTGTTGGAGACGTGCTTCGGCCGCGGAATGCAAACAAGCCAACATTACTACATAAGACATTATAAGCTTAAATCTACTTAACATGGAAACGTAAACATGATTCTGTGAACATAGAAAATATAATTTGTATGAACAAAGATTAATAAGAAAGTTTTGTTTGAACTAAAAGACAGAAACTACTTCATAAAGCATGTAAATTTTTTGTTCGGTTCATTTAATTGGTTATATAGAATATTGAATAACATACTATAGTTAATGTACAACACATTATACTGAAGTCCAGGCGTCAAATGATAAAGCGTCCAGCAGTGTAGGACACGCGGTACGCGCTTACAGCTCTTGTTTACAACGATATTGCACTAGAATTATTAAGTCTTGGCGGCGTTCACCCGCAAAGCAAACTCATGAATAATAGCCATGAATATAGTAAACTAGGGACACGATGTGCACAGGCCGGGGATTATCGGAATTTATGTGGCACGTGTGTGACGCACCTCGCGCTTGTTCCGGCCCACCAAGAAAATATTGTGGCCGGAGAGCTTAAATATTGATGGATTTATGGCCGCTCTTAAAATTATGACAGACCTGAGCTACCGGCGACTTTATTGAATCTTATCTTGCGGTTAAATTTATTGGGAACCTTATAAAATTTAGGGAAGCAAACATTTTGTTTATGCCGTGTTTCTATTTATAAGGTCCTAATACTTTTGTGATTCA
Source organism: Papilio memnon (assembly GCA_003118335.3). NCBI lineage: Eukaryota > Metazoa > Arthropoda > Insecta > Lepidoptera > Papilionidae > Papilio > Papilio memnon. The sequence goes on from LD699455.1 coordinate 3,496,742, forward strand.
TGTGTGGATCTGTAGATTTACATACTTCTGTTATTGTTTTTAAAATACATCCTTTGAATTTAAAACATCCTTTTGCGGCTTTTACTTAATTAATACAAGACAAAACGAAAATAATAATAATTTCATTTTTATTTTATCCTGAAGCCAATAAAAAAATACTTTGTAATAGTTTGTGTTTTCCTACACAATTAGAGTCCAGTTCAATAGAGGTTGTTCGAAGTCGGACCGCTATTGAAATAACAGTAGTCGAGCCAGCCATTGTACATTCATACGTCTGAGGAACTTAAAAAGAAAATATTTTCTGAAAGAGTACTCCCAAACTAAATCATTTGAGCAAGAATATAAGTTGCGAGTAACAGACAGATGGCGCAACTTGAGGTGCAAATAAAGTTTGAGTGGAAAAACTTATTCGTTCCCGCAAATCCTGAGTCTGAGGCGGCCGAGTCTGTGCCCTCGGGACACCTTTAACAATTTGTAAGTTATTTATTGCTGCCAAGAAATATCATTAACCCCTTTAAAGTTTATCCCTTTTCAGGGTTGCAGGTAATAGGTTTTACGATCATTGAAAGGGATTGAATATTTTTATCACAAGTTATTTCATTTTAAATGCGCAAAAAAAGAATTGATTACTATTTACTTTAAAGTTTTTTACAAAACATCGATAAACCAAGTGACATATCGTATATCGTTAGTTTATTATATTAATATCTAGTAGATCTTTGTCATTTTTTAAATCTCTTAAATAAACTATAGGAAAGCTAAGATAAGGTAGCTCTTTACTGTTTTTAAATAAGAAACAAATAGTTTATATTCTACGGTTAAAGTAAATCATTAGTTAAGGCAAGCTGACAAGAAAATCCTTTACATTAGGTGCGGCGGAGCTCCACGGTATATTTTCAGTTCTTTATATTAAAAAGATATTAATATCATAAAACTGGACGACGAAGTCTGCGCTATTGTTGGCTAAAAGGTGCTGATAACCTTTTTTCATTTTGTCTCTACAGTCTCTTTATCTCTAGTAAATTTTAATTGATCTAAGATGAATTTAATTTGGCCAATTAAGCGCAGCGTAGATTGTTAGCAGTTGTTCAATTACGCGGCAACTAATAACTTTGTTAACAAAGGTGAAGTCTGTTAAGAAAATAGATTTAACGGCGACCACGGAACTCTGATTAAGTTAAATTCTGGCAACTCTTGAACGGCACTTATTCAGAAGTGAATTTATGAGTCGTAAAACTTCAACGAATTTGAGCTAATTCAGTTTTGTCTTTGAGAAATAGTTTTAGAATGCATTTTATTATAATAAAATCAGTGCTGTGTAATTCTAAAATAAAATGTTGTATTAAATACCTTTTTGATGTTGTAGAGGTAGATAGTCTAGTCAATGTTACCTGTAAAAGAAAAGCAATAGATATAATGTTATGATTATATGTCAAAACAATGTGAAAGGGTGGAAGGTCATGAAGAAAACTGATGGATAGCAGAGAGTCTGGGAGCAGAGTGATGGATGAGAGAATTTAGAAGACGTGTTGGCTTATTACTAACAGTTACATTCCCCAAACAAAAATCGCCTCCGTATATTTTTGACGTTCCATTATTTTCCGAGATAAATGTTGATGCAGTGAAACGGTCTGTGGATATGAAACTTGCCTAATGCGCTAGTATCTTTTTCGTGTTCTACTGTAATATATCTCAAAATGAATTACGTTGCATACTGATAAATACGAAACCATGGGCCGTGACTTAAATAATATTCGTATACTTAACGGAATTTTTATTTCAATTCCGACTAGAGATTACATTTTTTATCTTTCCTTAATATTAAATGGATTTTATGTTTGCTATGTGTTGTGACGTTTGAAAAATGAATTTTTGAGCTTGTTACAGCGTTGTCACTTCAATAGCTGTTTATTATATAGAGTGGTTCATTAACAATTCAAGTTTTAGTTTTTAGAGCTCTTTATTGATATCAGACATATTTTCATTAGGCGTAAAAACGCATTTCCTGTCGTGCCAATACATTATTGTTCAGCCAATTATTTTCTAAGAGCGTGTGCACACCTTTGACTAAACTATCGCACAACTGTTTAGTCTCGCTTTGAATCCTATGATTTTAGTTGTGCAAAAAAAACAGTTGATAGGGCTGCGAAACAATCGACAAGCGCACAACAGTTGTGCGATAGTTTAGACAAAGGTTTGCGCTTGCTCTAATAAATCATTTTAAAAACTTAAATAGGCACCATTAATGATTATATCTGTTAATATGTTTATTTATACAGTGGTATAACGGCGATTTTTATTCCGCATAGACGGAGTTGCGTGGGAAAGCTAGTTTTTCATAAAACTTAATTGGGTTTCAATTAATTAAGTATATTTTTAACAGAATTAGAAATTCAAAAAATTTCTTTTAATACTTTAATTCACGAACTTAAAAAGATCTCCCAACATTTAGTCGGGTAAAAACACAGTGGATCAAGGGTATGAATTACTCAGGTTCGGAAGATTTGAAGGCAGCAGCACAAAGCGACGGCGTTCAGCTTCGCGAAGTGAATTTATAAATGCAGGGCTATTAATTTCACAGTGTTTTGTACCCGCTGAAAGGAGCAATTTAAATACATTAAGATTGAGAAATGATCTCTTCAATTTGCTTCAATATTCCGCTTGAATTATATTACTTTGTAAGTTTTCATTGACCGAGCATTAAAGGGAAAACCTTTTATATCGGGTAGAAGACTTAGATGTAAGAGTATAATACAGAAAGGTAATTACGTAAAGATTGACTAAATCTATACTAATATAATACAGAGAGAAGATTTGTATGTTTTATTTTTTTCTATGCATTGAAATAACTCAAAAACTACTGGGCCGATTTCAAAAATTCTTTCACCATTAAAACGCTACGTCATCGTTGAATTACAAAGGCTATATTTTTTTTCACGTGAGCGAAGTCGCGAGCAACAGCTAGTAATAGATATATTCATCTTATGGTCGAATTTTGGTCGACATTACAATTTTTACTTAGGAAATCAATCAAAGTTTTGATAGTGTTACTATAACTGTCGAATAATTGTTGTTACTGTATTGTAAATCAAATTGAACGCCTTAAATTGTTATCCGAGGGCTTTGTAAACTAAATTGGTATTCTGATATTTTCATTGAGAGTGGATCGTCCTTTTAAGCCTTGGGCAAGATTTATAATTACCGAGCTCTAGTAATATACTCTACGAAACGTAAATGTTATTGAAGGCGCTAAGTGTCCGTCCCACGTGCACGTGACAACTTTATGAGGGTTTATTCACATTCAACATTTATTCATTTTAAGTCAGATCTATGAGCTAAATGGCAGTTTGGAAAAGTATGAACGTTATGACGTAGAATGAAAAAGATATGAAATAATAAAACAAACGGTAGAAAAATAATTATCGTTATCAATTTAAGCGCCAATAGCCTAATGGTTAGGGGTACGGATTTCCGATTACGAGTCGATAGTTCGAATCCCGCCATTCGACTAGTGACGTAAACCATATCCTAGCACAAGCCTAGAGCTTAGTTGGAATGGTTAAAGAAACATCAGTAAATTAACAAAAATCTGCTAAAAATAAAATAAAAAATTCAAGGAAACATCTAAAAATGTTTAACTGGTATCCGCCCAGAACATTAAAGGGATAAGGCATTGAACCTAAGCTTCAAAGTTTCTGTTTTATATTTCACTAGCTGTTGCTCGCGACTTGGTCCGAGTGAAAAAAATATAGCCTATGTTACTCACAGATAAATTACCTTTCTAACGGTGAAAGAAATTTTAAAATCGGCCCAATAGTTTTTGAGTTATTTCAATACATACAAAAATACAAATCTTTCCTCTTTATAATATTAGTATAGATGATAAAGGTCCTACAGTCAACGGAGATGCGGATAGTATGAAAACGATACGGATTTTTAAATCACCATTATTTATGTGTAGGAGGAAGTGAATACAAATACAAAGCAGACTATAAAAAGTAAAGTATGTAAGCTGGTAGACATTAAAAGTGAGGAAGTTTGTTTGTGAAGCGGCGAAGTTTTAGGCCGATGCGGCTGCGGGCCCGCGCGCCGCGATAATGGCACGTCACTCATCCGCTACTGGATGCTACAGATTTACATTCGCGTGATTTATGACTTCTTCATAGAGAGGGGGAAAATATACAGGAAAATACAAGAAGGGCGACACGCGTCGCCTGCCACGACGCGGTCACCTCGCGCGGCCCGGGGACTACAAATCATTTGCACAAACAACGACTTTACAACGTTACTGATAAATTTTAATTATTCAAAATATATGTGCGATATGCTTAAAGTATTTTTACTATCTGATACCTTTATACAAACCATTTTTAATCAAAAACATAACAATTAATGTTATTCGAAAGTTACTGGGATTTTTAAATTAAAATAGATTCAGAGAACTTAAAAGCGTTTGCTGATGTTCCTATTATTTTAATGTAAGTCTTCACGAATTATAACGAGTTTTGTAGAAAGAACCGTAAAAAGGTCATCCTTTTATCCCGTAATTTGCAATTTGAATACGCAGACAAATTAATCCTACAAAAAATTAACCAAAAGAATACAAAGCCTCGCCGCACGGGAACAACGGTCTGTTCCCAAATTTGCGACAGAGGACACCATAACACCCTATTCTGTACGTTCACTAAAGACATACTAAACCCGACTTTGTCGCTCTTTCATTACTTTTTTACAACGACTCGGTCGTTTACTTGCTGGTAATATGAGATGCATTAGTAAAATAAACTTTACGATCTCATCGTCGATTCGTCGAAATGTAACATTCTTTTTAGATTGCAAAAGACAAAACCACATCTAAGCCGAAAGTGCAACCTGTTTGTTATTCAAAGCGCGAACTTCAATTTCAGAGATGGCGTTTGTTATTCTCTAACAAAGAAAATCACGCATTGCATTCTGCCAAAAAAGATTCTTCAGTAACTAATTTTCGTTTCTAGTCTCCTGTGAATACGCCCGAACGTGTGGAAAATATTAGAGGCATTGAGGCGTCTTTGGGCTCTTAGGAAGATAATAACCTGTCCTGCTGTCTGTTTTCGTCAAGCGTCTCACGTCCCTTTCTTTCTGTTAGTTGGCGAAAAGGACGGCTACGTTTTATTACTAAAGTATCATTTGTACTGTTTACCAGGCCGTTATTGAGCTTGTTTTTGGCAAACTGACTTGCGTATTGCACCGCCCTCCGCCTCCGTCTCAAATGAAAGAGCCTTTCGGTTCGGTGCCGGGAATTGGTTGCCTTCATTACAATTAACGGCCTCTGTTTGCGCGTCTGGCGAAACACTGGTATTTAGACTAATTAACCGAGTATTGCGAGCATTCTGATGGGACTGGAAGTTAATGAAAAGATTATATCCGCCGCGCAACAAAAGCTACAATTCCTGCATCTGCGTTGTTCTTGTGAATTGTGTGTTTATCAATTTAGTGATTAATTTGTATTTTAATAATAATTAAAATATAAATTTCGTTCTATAAATAATTTTAATACCGCAAAAGTCGGGAGGAATGAAAATAAATAAAGCGTAATTTATTTTGTAGCTAAATTCGGAATGAAAATCCGAATTATCCGCCCACCTCTCCGGCGACCAAATGTATATTAATGTGCCCCCCGAACCACGACACTAATATTGTTTCCTTTTTATTCCCCACGACCTCGAAAGCTTTTAGTGGTGTCAACTATTACAGTGACTTTTTACGGTTTCAAGTAATGTCATTGTATAGATGCGAAGACAAAGAACTACACACTGATGAAATTTAAGCAATCCATTACAACGTTTCACTGTTTTTGCTTTGGCTTAACAGAAATAAATCTTTTTATATGCTTTGGAAATATGTTAAAATTTGTGAACCTAAAATAAAATAGCAATATGTTTTGTCTTTGTACATGAACTTCCTAGCAAATTGCATGTATTGTTTATATTTCTTATGTTTGATATTGATACTAGTATTCATATAGATATTTCATGGTACGTATTGGGAACGAATTGTAGTTTCAGTATTAAAAAGTTATTGTTGAGAAAACTAAAGGAGCTCTCAAACGTAAACACGAAAAATAAACTAGAAACAACACCTCCAGTCTGTGGACTTAAAGAACTGAGTAAGCTGAAATGTTTAACACAAACAAGAAAAGTGTTATATAAACATAAGAATATTTCAGAAGTCAAATAAAAATTAAAGTTCTGCGTTTTTGGTATTCACCGATTAATTCAATAATTTAATTTCCATGTTAAATTCCTGGATTATTATAATAAATAATTAGGATTTATTATTGACTAGCTGTTGCTTGCGATATTGCCCGCGTGAAATTAAAACAATACAAAACGTAGCCTATGTTATTCACAGATAAATTACCTTTCTAATGGTGAAAGAATTTTTAAAATCTGCCCAGTAGTTTTTACGTGAATCGAATACATACAAAAATATAAAAATAAAAATATTTTCTCTTTACAGTATTAGTATAAATAAGTACATTTAACGTGTACTTATTTCAGAAAATTAGATGAGTAAAATGACTACTACCATCGTCACTATAAAATCATACTAATCATACTTCATACTATACTAATATTATAAAAGTGAAGGTTTAGATGGATGGATGGATGGATGGATGGATGTTTGTTAGAGTTTGTAG
>LD699455.1:3514636-3536560 GCA_003118335.3 Papilio memnon
TTTGAGTTATTTCAATACATACAAAAATACAAATCTTTCCTCTTTATAATATTAGTATAGATATAGAAAAAGGATTTTTTAACGATAGCCACTGGAATGGCAACAACTATGATACTAGTCAAGTATTTACCGCAGCATTATCTGCGGGAAGCCTTTGGAAACGATCACGTCGAAGCCAAAACTCTACGTGCTGAGCCGGTGAAAAATATTGACGCAGTCACGTTTGATTCAAAAGCCTTTTCCTCCTTGAAGATTTTCTAATCAACATTCAAGGAACGGCGGCGGCGGGCGGTATCTCCATAAATTACGTATCAAGTATGTGTAGAGGCTTTATGAAAAATGTTTTCGTTAGAGCATCCCTGAAGGACTCTCAGAAAGCCGTCCGCGCCGCCGTCCCGCGCCGTCCCGCGCCGCCTCCACCTGCCTTTGCTCAAACAAAATATACCGAGCCTCTAATACATTAGCTCGTTTAACATGTTATTGCTTTCGCACTAACTCATAAAAAATAAGATCCCTCTAACATTATCCAGAGTGTAAACCCAAAAAATTACCGCGTATTTTTCGCGCTTACGATACGGTCAAACGTATCACATTGTTTGTAAAATAACTAGATAGGCGTTTTGAATTTCTTCAACTCTACTATTTTTTTTTTTCAATTGTACACATGCCTGTGATTAAAGACTACTAACAAAGGTGCTAGCAATGAGACAGTGATATTTTAAGTCCGTATTATGCTAAACACGAGCTCAGTGGGATTACCTGACTTATTACAAAACATATCCGATCAAACATGAACTATAATATCTTACATAACGTTAATAATTTAAGCATTATTAATTTTGGGGACTGCGTAGCATCTTTTTCTATTTACATATATTTTGTGTTAGATTATAATCATATAATTGTACATTATTGTAATCTTGTATCAACAAGATTTTATCTAATCGTCCGAATAAATTTGCCGTTACATTTAATATTTTTACAATAGCGGATAGAGCACACTATACGCTGAATCGAGCGCCATGTGATTCCAATCCGCTTTCGATTCGGAGACAAAGGGAAACTTTGATAGAATTGGATCATCAAGCTTAAGGATTGGACACTATTGTAACTTTTCGTTCGGTGGATTTGTGAAACTATCAAGTATCAAGTTTAAATCGTTATTTATGTGAATATTTGTATAAATCTAAACAGATTCAAAGTGAGTTTGATACCGAGTAATATTTTAATGTCCGACGCTCGAATGGCGTAATACAAAATCCGTGAGCGTAAATTTATTCTGTCGATTTGAGCACACATAGCCGGAGCCTAATCCAAGTGGGACGGGTACAAACGACATCGTCAGGTGATATCAGTTGCAGCTGCGACGTGCCCGCTCCGAGATTCACTTACGGATTGATGGCAATGCAACTCGATATACTTTGCTGCTAACCGTTCAACCTTTGCCATTCCATTTGCACAAAAGAATATTGATGATCGATTTAATGTCATAACTAATCTGAAATAAAAACCAACCTATTATTTTTAAATAAAACTGCATTCTGCGTGATGCAATAATATGTTTGAATAATGTAAGTACACCTTATCTGTTTAAATAGTTCGAATGACTTAAATGTGATAATTGATCGCCTGGCTGTTTACGTAATTTGCTTTGATTAATTATTTTTTTGTACTGAAAGTATGCAAGAACATAAGCTTTTGTATGTATTATTAATGTCTGTCATGTAAGTGTTTAATCAACAAAGAAGAGCGAAGCAGAAATAAAATGACACATTTGATAATGTGCACCGGCCCGGCGACTAGAGTGTGTCTGAGCGTAGAGCGGCGGCGGGCACTCATCAAGCCCTCGATATTTCACCGTACATTACAAACGGTGCGGCGGACAACTGAAGTTAATTGGATGCGCCGGCCACGGCATGGCGGCGGCACAGCACAACCATGAAATATAAAACAGAGCGAGCGCTTCCAGGTGAGTGCGGGCCCATTATCCAAGCTGCAGTCGACGTAACACGCGTCTCGTTACCGCCACGTCTGCTAAACTTGCTGCGGAATGCGGGAGTTTTGTTGAAGTGACAGCTGATGGGTCGACAGCGTGCACCGCCGAGGAGCCGCATATGTGCTTACACGTTAATATAATAGCTCTCCTATAACTTAAAGCCGCTCACCGAAGCGATCATAAACGATGTTTACAGCGAACACTGGCACACAATACGTTTCAAACGGACTGTGTAATAATGGCCCATCAAAATTTCTACGCTAGAGTTGTCGGGCCGATCGGAAAAATTCACTCGACTCGACTCGAAAGCGGTGTCGTAATCCGCGAGCGCCGCTATGTGTGAAATTGAAATTAAAAATCTATTAAAGTAGAAAGATTGGAATATTACTTTGTTTTTTTACCGTTTCCGAGTAATCCCGTGTGGGAGCGAGTGCTCTGTTTACTTAAATGGAAAATATACCAGTGCCTTTTAATTTTTATTTCTGAATTTAATTAGTTATTTTGAATTATAAATACCACATTAAAGCGGTTCTGTAGAAAAGTAAAATACATTAAAACATGTTCTAAAAGTGTAACATGGGAAAGATAAATTACTAGAAATTTTACCTCTTTAACTTTCCTAAAATTTTCCTTCAAGTGGTTTGAGTTAGGTGAGTTAGGTTTAGCAGACTCCTTATGAAATTGTCGAATGTAAGAACAGAGAGCGTGCTTCACGTTTAAGCCCAGATTTATTGTGATCGTGATAAACCGTTCTACAGAGCACCATTCGTCCATTAACTGACGTCACGGGCTTCAGCTTGCAACCGAAAATGGTTTTTGTTCGTGTCACGCATCAGACCAGCAAAGTAAATATTTCAAATTGGAATGGAAATTCTGATTCGTATATTGAACTAAAGGGAAGATAAATTTAAAAAGAATAAAAAACTTTTATTAATGTTACAAAGTTTTTGCCAAAAACGCAATACTTGGCATAAATAAACAATTATATTTTTTTGCAGAACTAATTAATATCAAAAAGAAATAGTTATTAAAATGTGACAAACTACTGTTTCGAAAGTACTCATAACGTAAAACCATTAAAAAAAAAACTAAATACAGAAACACAGTTCTTAATTGAATAAAAAAATTGTTGATAGGTGTTTGTTGATGTTTCGGAACTTGGTTTTCTTAAAATTTCTTATATTCAACTTACTTCTAAGAGTTCTTGTTATGTTAATCTGTTGGTTAAGTCTGCCAGTTCTGTGGTGTTTTTTGTGAACATGTTGAACCTCATTCAGTTAAATAATTTTAGTCCGTTTAAGCTATTTAATCGTTTATAAAATATACAAATGAGAGACTTAATCATCTGGTGGTCAATGAACAAGAAATTAAATAAAAGTAACTAAAGTACGCTACAGAAATAAACTCATTTACATTAAAAAAATAACTTTCTCGTTCTAAGAATAATTTTATTTAAAGCACCGACTTATAAAAGGCAATGGACTTTAAAAATGGAAAACGTGACATCGATAATAATTACATTAAGGACATTGTTATGCTCTATGGGACAGCTTTGTTCACGGTCGGGCTCGCTGCCTCGGAAATCAACTGCGAAGTGAAATGCTTATTGGAATTATTGACTACTTATATTATTTCAAACGACTATTAGATGTTTATGAAGTTAATGCTGGGTTTCTATTTTTATTTATTTTAGCAAAACCAAAAACACTTATGAATGGTTAATCGTAGCTGGGAAACCGAACATTAGGCTGAAAAAAAATTACGATTACTGATGTTATTAAAACAATTCGACTCTGCAAATTGTAATACTTATATGACAATAATCTCAAAAGAAGTTTTCAGTAGAAAGTATCGATAATAGAATGGGACAATAAACGATAACTGATAGCCTCAAATATCTAGTTTGTTCTTGTATAAAAGACGCATAGATTTCGATGTATTTGGGGTAATTCCCAAATGATCAAGCAAAATGCGGCTTGAGAAGACTATTGGCTCCATATTTCACAGAAATTAGCTTATTTGCCAGATATGTATATTAGGCAGACGGGCCGGCGCCGCGCCGTGCTCGTTTCGTCGGGCGGAAAATTTAGGTTTTCATACGAACGTAGACCAGAAAGAAGCGGCAATGTAATACATTGTAAGGTATGTATGGATCAATACATGATCTCAAAGGTGCTTTTTAGTTTTTTTAGGTATCTTATTGTGTACTTGCTGTATTTTCGTACGTTTTAAATAGACAGGTTTTGGTTGCTTGTTCAGCAACAATTACCTGAAAAAAGTTGATTCCGTGTTTGCTTTGTATGCCTATCTTAATATTGTAAAAATTTACACGAACACTTTATTTTGTGAATTATAACATCGTTCAAAGTTATAATAATGTAATAACAAAGTCTACTTGAATTCTTATGTTTTTTTAGAAAGTTATTAAATTATAGTATAGTTAAGATTAAATGGTGGTGGATAGATATTCTTTTAAAAAGATTAATGTTTTATGACATAGTGTGGCAAACTTATGTCATATTTACTCTCGTTATTTGCGAACGCACGGGCTGATGATTAAATCATAAATTAATGTTTACATCGAATGAAAATGTTCCGTACAGTTATTTATGGGTACGAGCGTAACATGAGCAATGTGTTTAACATTTTGTTGCATTATTTATGACTTTCACTACAACTGTTGGAAGTTTACTATATTAATGTAAAAGTATTGCAGTGAAAATTGCACGTAATAAATATACAACTGACTTTGATAGCGGAGCTGTGGAGAAAAGATGAATGAAGGAATGAATACTAATATTTACGAGGAAAAGCGTCAGTGAAATGCCAATGCAGACAAATATCCAATTTAAGTGATGGTAAAATGATTGAGCGTATCTTAAAGTCATTATGGATATGACAGAAAATAAAAAAGTCATAGGTTTTCAAAATGGCATTTTTACGTAAATCAATAACAGACTTAAATACACAAATATTTATTTTTTTAATAACTTTATCATGTAAATGTAAGGAGACGATAAAATGACGGCTGATAGAGTGTATGGAAGAGTAGCACATACTGTGCCGACCCTCCGTAGAGACAAGGGCAAAGCAAAATATACATACAATAATAGAAAAGTAACTATGTAAAAAAGGCCACAGTTTTAATACAGAACAATAAACTGATAGCATTTTAATTTCCTCGTCTCAACAGAAAGGCAATTCGGAAGTTCTTAAGGATTATGACGTAATCAGTAATTTTTATTTTCGCCTAGACGCAGTTTATGGGAGGAACACAACTAACGGACGTAAAAGTGGCGCCAAGTCTCCGGCAGTCGGCTGCCGCCTGTTTAATAGCGTCTACTGTTTTAAAAGGAAAAATATTGAGATGTTTTTACTGCGGTGTTGAATTTTAAATTACTCTTAAGCTATTAATTACATCGCGTTAAATAATAAAAACAAAAATGTACCTTAATTTTTATTCCACTAATTGGTAGATTAATCAAAATTAATTTAACAGTCCCGTGCCTTTTGTATTTAAATTGATTAAGGATTCTAATTTCTATTAGAAATTTCTGTTTTTTAAGTAATTCAATGAATGAAGAGCGATACAATCAAAAGTGCGAAGCTTATTTTGAGGAAACCCAAAACTTTATGTTAGATTTCAATTTGTACTAAGAGAATTTGTCAATGACGAATTATAATTGATTTAGTTGAAATTGAATTAAGCCACGGTGAAATTTGTTCGGGACATTATAACTAAGTTAGGACTACGTTAGTTTACCATTTCCAATGTTACAGGTATTAAATATAAACATTTGCACTGAAAACAACTTTGAAGGCAATTAAGACTATGGAGCGATAATAGGACTAGGAAGAGTAGGAAACAAAATCAAAAGAAATAAATCCTATAAATTAAGTATGTAAAAATCTTCTCGATGGCCGTTTGAAGATGCTAGTCTAGTTTATGTTAATGCATCACAACCAACCCGCACTTGGCCAGCGTGGTTGACTATGGCCTAGTCACCCTAACTTTAGGGTAGGCTCCGAGCCCCTCGGTGGGGACGTATAGTGAGCTGGTGATGATGATGATGATTACCATAAGTGACAATCTAAGCCTTTCTACGTAAAAATTATTCATACAGTTATCATAGCGGCAATTTAAGACAGATATTTAATCAGTAAGAGTAACCGCTTGCTATTTTATTTAATCGTCAATTAGTGAGTATTATACGAGTATATAATCTAAGTAACATTTACGTAAGAACTTAACTTTACAATATTAAGACAATTTCAGTATTTCTGTAGCTGTAGTTTGTACGCTGATCCTGACCACAGTTTCAGAGTTAACCCGCTAAGTGCTACCACGATCCCTATTGTTTATCAATTCCAAGAATCTGCTAAGGGTAATCCTATAACGATAGTGGTCAGAATAACATTCAAGGTATACGAGATATTTGAATCCATTTAATCAATTTATCTTGCAAGTTAAAAGTAATGAAGACGAGAAGATATTTAAAAGTAAAAAGGTGAGTATAAGACGAGTCGCGTCGTGGAAGTTTATCAAGGGAGATAAGAAAGTTTTTCTTATTAAGTATCAAAGGAACTGTCGTAAATACAGAAATTAGCGAGAGTATCATCGTCGGAGCCGTGTGTAAACATCTAAAGTTTGAAAGTGGCGTCGCGTCGCCGTCCCGGCGAGCAATCTCGTCGGCCCGCCGCTGCTTGCAACTTACTGCCTCAGTATTAGTCCTCTATATTAACTCAGGCTATATTAGTTTTGTTTGATGTGTTAAAATCATATCATGATACTCGATCAGATTTCTGATCAAATAACTTGCCAAAGCAAACAACAGATCACACGAATTGGGGAGCTATTAAACTTTGTTGGTTTAAGTTTGAATTTTTACCCATTAGCTTTTAGTTAGAAATCGATACGGATAAAATTGGGTTTTGTTGACAATATCGTGACCTTACATTTTGATAAAAAACAATATTACTAATAAAGATTGGCAAAGTTAATTTATGAAAGGGAATGAATTTCACTTTGATATAAAATGCCTTGTTTAATTTTTTTAAAGACATACAAAGTCAACCAAAAATGCGTCTTCTGTCTCAATATTTAAATAGATAAATATTTCATTAACTTAATAAGGAATACCCCAAGCTGGTGTATATTAATAAGGTGGTACGTTTTGTTTTGCCCTCTCAACCGACACGTGTTGCGCCCCTCAATGGTGACTTAAAAGGATGCACTTACAATCTCCTTGAATTTCAGTAGAATACGAACATTAAAAAGGAAAAACATTTTTCCTCCAACCTTATGTCATAATGTAAGATTATATTCTACAAACATACAGGAGTTACGTTAATATGTTCGTTAAATTATACTTTAAATGTTAAATTAAAGAAACGAATCTTAAAAGTAATCATTAAATTTTCTTTTAAAGCTACATTAATAACAGACAAAGTTTCACCGGAGGTCACTATATGCAATCTGTTGTGAGTTACATAAATAAATAAATAATATAGAGTACACAAATCTCATGACATATTTGCTAAGTCCACGACAGGCAATTGAACTGATAATTAAGGTTTTTTTAATTAATCAATTAGTCATTTTACAATAAATCTCCGACTAATAGGAGTATTTCAAGCAATGTTTTCTTTTTAAATAATTATAAGGATAGTTTTGTGGAGAATTCCAAGAAAGGATAAATCATTTTGTTATTTACATCACGTAAGGAGGATCGTATAGACTTTGACAGAGGTTACTCTTCTTCAAAGTTAATAGCCCGTAAAACTACGATTTAGAAATTGTTACTTCAGAACATTATGTGGTTAAAATAAGTAAAGAATATATGCTCAAATGTTTTTTAGTTTTACGTACTTTCCAAAGCAAAAGAAAAAATACTTTCAGTGTTAATACGATAAAGCATGGAAGAAAAATTCAAGATTACTTTTTTAATTCTCTATTAATTATCGATTCTTACTCTTACTCTTTTTTGGATAGTTCTTTTAAAAGTAAATAGCATGAAACGGTGGTAGAAATTCTGGTTTTGTGTATATTTCTGTACCTATTAAATACATTTTAGAAATATTTCAAAGTTTATAAATGGGAAAATGAAGTGAATCAATTAAGTGCGCTCGCGCTACGTGGCGTCTGTGCTACCTCAAAGGCGCGCGCCGGCACATATTATGTTATTTAGTGGTCTGCGGAGGACAACTTTTTAATAGCACGATAACAGACCTCTGGAGCCCGGCACGCTTACGTTAAATCTCAAGCTCATAAATACGTTATGTAAACCCACCCTAATAATTAGTCGCGGTTACGGCGCGTAGTTAAGTTTTATGGAGCCGGCAGAGGCCCTAAGTGGGAGCGAGAGCTCGACTGGAAAAATGTTCTTTAATTTGTCTGGCCGCGTTCTGAGGCGATGAAGCGGAAATTGTTATGTTTATTCAGGAAATCTTGTATCCTTTGCTACCCTTTTATTTTTTCATGGTTTTAATGCGATTAGATTTTCGTAGATCCTTCGTAGCGCTATATCAGTAAGTACTATGTATAGCTTGATATGTTTGTTTCGTGTCTTTGTTCGGGTTTATTTTGTATTTGTCGTTGAGAGTTTTGCAATGACTTTTGTGTTTTCAATACTGTGATTTTACTTTACCTGTTTGAGATGATGAGGCAGAAAAAATGAAATAAACAAAATTTATCTAATGAATGTAAAAATAAAAACAACATTCGAGTGCTTCTGATTAATGAAATTTATTTAGGTATGTGATGAAGTGACAGCGATGTGCATATGTTGTTAAGCATACGAGATGAGTCATAGATAGGCGCGCTGCGTCCCGCTCGCAGGAGGCGGCGACGCGCGGGCGAGGGCGAGGGCGAGGGCGCGAGGAGAGCGCGCGGGGGGCGCGGGTCGCGGGCGATCGCCGCGTGGACAGTACCTGGCACTCGCCGGCTGCAGGCAGCGGCACTCCGTCGTCACAGCGCACCAAGTCACAGCGAGCGGCAACTTTAGCGGGAACCGTTTCACGCGGTCGGAACACTCGGCGGGCGAGAGTCGGAACGGCTGTGAAGCTAGTTACGGCGTAGCGCAGGGACGGTAAAGCGCGATGCTCGTACACGATTTACGACGAGTACAGCGAAGCGAGATACGGAGTCATGCGGTCAGCCAAAAGGACACAAACCTACTGGCGAGCTGGGTGTAGAGCGGCGCGGGCGGAGGACGGGCGGGGGCGCCCATTGGCCCGCCAGGGCACGCCTCCGTCGCGCCGGCCGCCCGCCGCCGCCGCCGCCGCCGCCGCCGCTGCTGACGACACCGACACACGATGAACACTTCTTACACTTCTAATCTTATCATAACTTACCTGCATATTTCTTAAATTCGCTTTAAAAATACTTATAGGTTCTAGTATGAATGTCAACCCATGTTGATACAACACTTATTGTTGCACAAGAATCGAAACGTGAACGAAATGAAACTGTTGACATGCAGCTACAACCTTCAGCTTCTAAGAGCTGGGCTGGTGGTTACGTCAACCATCAAGCAAACTATATTAAGACCTAGGTATTAAGACTATGTTTAGTTAATTCACTTTTAAATTTAAAGAAATAGTATGTTATGGAATACATTTGTAACGAATTTCGTACATATACAACTCTAGTACTTGTATAATTATGAAAATTTAAAAGAACTTAACAAAATGTTTTATCTCCTAACGGAAACAAGTTAACTGCCATAAAAACGTTAATTATAAACTCGAGAAGATAAAATTTATAGGACGCAGGGAAGCATGTTTTTGCTGCAATTCATTTTAAACTGGCTAAGTTGTAGCGAGCGCTGTGACGACGCTGCGCAAAGCTCTAATAACGTCGTACGTTCAGGAGGGAGCGGACGGTGCAGGAATTCAAACGAGTGCAGCACGACACGGCGTTAGGCACCGCGCTCACGTGTCCACGTGCAGCCAGATACAAAGTCACCTTTGGCTTTCGCCCTGCTCCGCCACCACTGCGGGCTTTGTGCAAAGACGAATAAGGAAGTAGTTTGCGACTGCTGTAAACTACGAAATCCTGTCCATGTATTGCGCGTAGTACGTTAATTCTATGTACGGGAGATTTTTTAATGCTGCCGTATGACAGGGACTAGCCTATAAGTTATAGGAGTAACTTTTGTATTGAATGTGAAAGACATCAAATGTGTAATATAAAAACAATTAACACATTATAGCAATTTTAATACGATATCAAAATGAAAACATATTATAACATACTAGGTTTCGCCCGCGACTCCGTCCGCGTGGAATAAAAAAAATGAAACCAAGTAGCCTATGTGTTTTCCAGACTATCTTCTAGATCTATACCAAATTTCATCGAAATCCGTTCAGCTGTTTAGGCTACAAACTCTAACATCCATCCATCCAAAGTTTAGATAACTTTCGCATTTATAATATTAGTATGATATGGGCTATGTACCATTCGAAATAAACTATTATAGTTGTAACTTCCTACACTCAACGTAAGCAACAAATGTTTTGTCACAGCGCTATCCTTCCAGATCAGAGCAAATAAAGTGGAAACATCGCTGGATTCTCTAATTTAACAGTGTAAAGCGTCGACTTTGCCGTCAGTAAATTGTGCACACATTTGCACGTTGCACTCTCCCGTATCCTGCTCTGCAGTGCCACAATCACGTCAACTTACTGCCGACAGAGAACATTTTCACAGCTCATTATTATCTTGCTTTGTAACTCGTGTATCTACTATTCTGTGTAATTCGTATTACAACTATGCATGAAGGATGCATACACATTAAAAGAAAGATGACATAATAAATGCAGAATAATTTAATCGTCTAAAATTAAAAAAAGAATAACGTCAAGAGTAAATCCTAAACTAACTTAACAACATAAATAAGAGGTCATTGATCATTATTGTATGAATTAGTTTAAATTGTTGGGGGATAAATTTTAAAAGAAGACAGATAATGACTGGGTATATATTTATCTTAATAATAGGATTGAAAATGACGTGATTCTGATCCGAGGGTTTTTTTTAATTCAACATACAGTAAGCCTCAGTAGATTCAAAAGAACCGTCAATCATTTTGCATCAGATAAATTAGTACCCTTGGTTGATTTTATTAAGAAGTGTAATTCAAAAAATACCTTCATAAAAAGGATGGTTTTTATGTCTTATGTTTACATTTGATCAGATACAGGTATAAATAATTTTTATCATCCGTATACACTTTTTCCTAATGGAAGTCACAAATGGAGATCAGTGTAAAAAAATGTATTGTTTTTTATTATTATTATTTTGTACATCCTTATTCTGTTCAAACATTTAAAAAGATGATAGTACACAATGTATAAATTCAATTTAAACAACATACATAAATCAAATTAATTAGTCAAAGTATCAGCTATTAAAGCCATAAAGCTGTAGTGAAAATAAAACTAAGTCGTCATATTTCGACGTTAATTTAATTAAGGCAGCTGTTACTTCGCCTGCGAATGCAGTTTGTTTAATTTTTACGACGGTGTCAAGTAATAAAAACATAGTCTGCCGTTATCGCCGTCCCACGGAAGATTGTTTAACTTGGAACTTTGCCATAACGGCATAAGGAAGTACAAAGTATTATATACATTTTGCATGCCACTTAACAGTTTCGACGATATATTATGATACGAACGAAACAGTTTGAATCTATAGTGCGTGGAATACTTTGATCGTCTGCTGTTTGGACAGAACTTGTATTACGCATACCATTTCTTTAATATAACTTTTCTGACTCTAATATTTTAGTTATGCACGTTCTCATACTAATCCACCTTTCAATTGAATTTGCAACAAAAGAATTAATTATTTCTTAATCAAATGATTCCTACCATCTTCTTCCGTAACGTTCGTTCTTTGAACTTGGCCTGATTGTCTGTAGTGTCTCTTACTTGCATGATCAGCTGTAAATAAAATATTGGGTCAATTACGTTGACCAGTGCTAAATAAAATCTACAGCAATTTACTAAAGCGGTGTAAGTTAAATAACATCAATAAGTTTAGTTCTTGACAGCATCATACGAAGATCGAAGATTCATATAAAATAAATTGGTTCCCAATCGATAGTCGGGAAGGGTCAATGAGGCGTGACTTTGACGAGGGTGCCCACAGTCTGGCTAACAACGGACAATATGCAAGAAAACCTCCTTGAACCATGTTTGACATCACTCGATTCAGGTGGAATATCTCTGTCATCGATCTTTATGCTCGACAATTAATTTTCGACAACAGGAAACAACAAATGAACATTAGGAAAAATATTGTATTATAGCATTTCTATTATTTTACTTATTTAATCCGAGTTATTTTAAAGCCGTAAACTCCTTGGTTGCTTGTATTTAAAGTCGTTCTAGTTTAGTGTCTCCAGTTTCTATTAAACCTTAACAATTGTGTTTGCTTTCTTGGTACCAATTATGTTTTCTAACAGTAGGTTCTGCTCTAAAATTATAAGTACTTTTTTAAATCAACAGACAAATTTGTTATCATTTGATTAACAACAAAAACTATTTATAAGCGTATTAAGTTGTACATTGTAAGCAAAACTTTCACTATCTGTAACTGTAGCGGCGGCGAAGCGAGTTGGCGTTGGAAGTTATTATATAAAAAGGTATTCTTCTCGAGCACCGCACTGTGTAATGGCTAACGCTTCCTCTGTTAAGGTGGGAAAGTTTAGTTAACAATGTCTGCCGTTTGAACTACACCGCTCTCCGCGAATATTGCATTTGTTTTATTCTTATACGTTTATCTAATGCTTTTGGACAGCAAGAGAAATAAAAAACACATTGTTAGACTAGCTGTAACCCTCGACTCGCCGCGCGAAATTAAAATATAAAACTTAATTTGCAGCATACGTGTTTTTACAGACATTTAGAATATAAGTAATATTAAAGTTAAAGACGTTTAAGTTACCAGTACACTATGAATAGTCTCTTCAAAACAATTCACTGAAGATAAATGTAATGCAAATAAAACGTACAAGTTGAACTACTGTCGGTGTGAGAAATCAGCTTAATATTATAAGTGATAAAACGGAATGCACTGAATAGTATTTTTATGGTTGAACGGTCTGCTTTCAACCCTTGTCACTGTCACGACGCATTATCTCCTACTCTCATATTGAACTGCAACATTGCCTATATCTTGCTTGCGAATATTCTTTGATACTATTTTAAATATCTTGTAACATTTATCACAAGTTATTGACTATTTTTATTTCAAAAATTATAAACAAAAAATTGAATAGTAAGGAAAAAAATATGTTGGCGTCTAGAAGTTGAAGGTTGAAATCACACAATAGCTACGTTTATTAAGGAGGCTAACAATAAAATATGTCAATTGTTTTGTTTTGACGTCAGATAATATCGAGGAATGAGTTTCTTTTAAAGAAATCTGTGATACTTGTCTTTGCTTTAGTTAAATATTTAGAAAAGAAACTATGCTCCTTACATCTTAAAAGAGGGAACTAAGATTCACCGTTTTGTTAAAAAAAATAACAAATCTGAGTAATATTTCATGAAAAATATTTCGTATCTAAATTAACCTTTTTGAGAGAAAAGAGAAAGGAAAACTTTTACCAATATCGGATAGCTCAGAAATTTTCATTAAAACCTTCTTTACAGCGACCTTACATAAAAGCGCAATTTTTCCCAGTTGGAAAATCTCGATGCAGCCGCATTAACGCTTTTATTTGCTTTGTTACTCGAAAAACTTATTATTCCACCTCCCTCGCCCGGGAATTACGTTATTTCCAAGCAATTCTATTTAAAGAGATCCTTTCAATAGATACGTGGCTTCCAGGTATATGACTGTTTGTGTAATTTTAGTATTGAAATATGAAAATAGAAATTTATAAAATAGCTCTATTATGTTAAACCATTACAATAAAATTAACTTCAAATAGCTTTGTGTACATTTTACTATTTACAATTTTTTTATATTAATAATACACAGAATACAAAACACTTTGTTTAAAACAAGGCAAAGTTGAAAGTAGTGCAAAATTTGTGTTTAAGAAACATCAGGAAAGTAGTCCGGCACACAGGCTGTCAGTCTGCAGGGACGGTGTAACAAGTACCTCCGCTTTGATCGCGCCGCGTCCCATGTGCTCCGTGATCAAGATTGATGGACTCGCCGAAACAGCTCTGTGAAAGTTCATTTGAATGCCACCTACTTTTTCTTTCTCGTATTCGAAATTCAAACTACACAGTAAATTTAGTCGAATGATTCTATTTCATCTGCTCGAGAAATTTAACTGCGTCTCTCCGACATAAACAAGCGATTGTCGCCGCGATGGCTTTTTAATGTCCGTCCTTTAGCAAAATAATGGTTTTACAATATGAAAACATGCGAATGAATCAACATTAAAGCCACTGGATATCTAGATTTATTACCAGAATAAAAAGAGAAGGCGAAATGGTCTAAATTAAAAAGCAATGCCTTGTCGAGGCAGAGCGAGCGGAAACAAAGAGCTGGAAATTCATCAAGCTTTTTTGAACCCCGGGCATTGTGGTGCAGTATTCAGAGACCCTCGACGGAAAGAAAAATCTTCAAGTAGATCGCCACTCTTTGACGCCCGATGCAAAAAGTATAATCCTCTTTTCCCAGATCCATCCCCACTTCATTACTTTGTACGGCAACGGCCATCCCACATAAAAGTATTGAGGATTTTGAATCCGTCCGCTACTTGTTGAATGTGGCTGCTTTTGAATAGATTAAGCGAACTTAATTAAATGATTTGCCGCTGAATGCTATTGTTATTCATAACTTTGAGTAAAAATGTATCCTCGCTTACAATCTCACAGACTTTGTTTAAATTATTCATACGAAAATTTTACGTATGTTTATAGTTTAAAAAAGTACTTTGTAGAATATTTTATTGCTGTAGGTATATTTATGTTTATTATTTTATATAGATCTTCTTTTCTTTAGAAATCTACAAAAAAAATCTTTACATTGGTCTAAGTTTCATTAAAGTGTGCCTACTGTTATACAAGAATGTGAATTGTTTAGTTAAGTTATAACACCATAATTTCCAAGGCAGACATCGTAATGTAGTGAATCCATTTATTATACCATATATTTCAATAAATTGTTGTAGCATTAGCATCGGAATTCCATTCGCAGTAAGCTTCCGTTCACGTACCCCGTAGCTTCGTAGCTACGTAGCGACGTAGCAATGCTACACGGGCCGGACGACGGTCCCCTGCGATTCCTGATCAAGATTGATGCATTCGCGGGATTCGCTGCACATACGCATACATCCGTTATCTATATGTCTGTCATACGTGTATGTGTAACCGGCTGCTCTGGCGCCGTAGACCATAACGAGCTAGAGTAACTTTTAATATTAGTGTCGTATTTCAGCTACAATCAGAAGTTTGCTGATGGAGGTTATATTTCCTTTATTAAATGATTTATGTTGTTCAGGCATATTTTTTATTAGTTAAATAGTTATAACGCATGAAATTAATTGTTACTTTAACGAGCTATGGTATTACATCGTCCTTCCTTATCTTCGAATCTCCTATAACATAAGAATATACCACAATGTAATTATTTTATAACCTTTAAAGCTGTAAAACCTTTTCTGTTGAAGTTATTCGAGCTGTTTGAAAATAGATTTAATCCGTTCCGTCGGAATCTCTAATTCCATCATTGGTAAGCTCTGGAAAGCGAGAGTAGTGCATTCTATCTGTGTCAACTTCAAATTAATGTTAAATGTACGAGCTTTTTTGTTATAAAAATATGTTACCTAACCCAAAAACGAGTAAATGAAAATATTATTATAACAAAATGGAAATTCAAAAATGAGACTTGCTTACCTTTTTTAAAATACTGTCTTGTAAAGAATGAAAACAACAAAAAATGAAACAAGAAAGATCCGGATTGTTAGCGAGGTAATCAAATTTGCTCTGTGATGGACCGCATCAATTTCCGAGTTATGCCGCTTCTCGGTGCAGCGGCCGGAAGCTACTCGCCCGCGCGCCTCGCGTCACTTCCTTTGTTTCCCGCCACTCTCGGATTATGTTAATGCTGTCTCACAGACATTTGTCTTTGCGTAATGCTCCTCAGCTTTTCTTGCGCGCCGACCGTATTACTTCCTGATGCTGTTCACCTACTTAGTTTATCATTGTTTACGATTATTCGATTTTGATATAGAGCATGCTACAAGTTATAAAATGTTCGAAATCAAGCAATAAAAATTGCACACGCCTCGGCGTGGATAAATAATCGAATTACAAATTAAGACGATAATATAATGATGTTCTTTGTTACTCTGAATTTACGAAGTTCCAAATTATTTATCGATCATTTGATCTTACTGAACCTTAGCCATTACTAGTGAAGGAAGTTAAATAAATTTTTGTTATTTAAGTCCATACAGATCATGATAATAAAAGCTCGTTAAAATAACCATTAACCTTTCATGTGTTTCAAATTTCAAGGAAATTGTACGCTGTGGAAGGGTACCCTGTTTTTTGCTAAATAAGTAATGAAACTTTCCGACATAAAAGCAGTACTCAATCATTAACCGACCCTAAACTGGGAAAATCCCCGTGTGTAATTTATTAACATTTATCGATGTTTTTTCGCAAGCGGTGCATGCAGTTCATCGACACATAAAGTTCTTAGAATCGGGTCCGCAGTGGCGTGCACTGTCCGAGGCAAAGGCCCCGCCATGGCGACAGCGGTCGCTGGCGCATGTGTGAGTTTACATGAATATACTACGTGGAAAAACCAACTACGACATCAAATCGAGCTCGTAACGGTTTCGCTGCGGACTAAAAACAAACAACTACTACGTAAATGTACCACTTCCATATGTCGGTACAGTAAGGAAAGGTTTTTGTCATATATTGAAAGATCATTAGGAATCGTTGAAACCGTATGCGACTGTTTTAATAACTTTTCTGCATTGAGGTCGTTAGGTTAAAGTATCTGTTGTGCGCCTATTGTTACAAAACTCTGCTCCAAATATATAAAGTTTCAATTGAGCTAAAACTTAAAAATATTCACCTGTTTTCCTTGCTCGGCACAGAACTTGATATCGAACCGAAGTAAAACTTCCACCCTCTATTTTAATAAAATCTCTTCCAGGCAATAAAAAGAAACAGTGTGTATCGTCATAAAAATAACGGAATATACTAACGAGGCGTGAGAAGTAATGCTATAAAGTTGTACGCAGTTACAGTGCAACATTTACCAGTGATGTTTCTGATACGGACGACCCATTAAATGTTTATATAACTAAATAAAGCTCGTATGCACGGATATAAACTGCCGATCGTAAAATTCAGTGCACTCACTTTGTGGCTGTCAATAAATTTATTTGAAAGCTTTGACAGACCGCTTGAGGGATATTATTTCACTTGTCCGAATTTGATGTCCATCGTTTACTCGATGTTCTATCAAGTAACATAGACTTTCGTTACAAAAGCCCTTCAAACAAAATCTTATTCTACTACTGTTTTCTCCTCTATTTCCAAACTTTAACGAAATACACCTTTAACTATTCTGAACTAAAATAAAATTGTTTATTTAAAACATTAATTAATTATGCATTAGAGCAAAAGCAACAATTATACATCTATAGTGCTCGAGTCGTTAAGTATTCGTAGGCGAACAATTAAGGACAGACGTCGACTTGGCACTACCCACATCGAATTCGGTAGAAGTGCACAAGTTCCGGACTCTCAGCACCCCTTAATGAAGGCGTGAAAGAGCTCCTTGGATACTAAGTCGTTTGCCGACCGACAAATGAGATCATTATTAGTTCGAGATCCCCTTGAAAGTTATTCATTGCGACCTAACTACACCGGCTATGCAAATATTTAACTATTGTGTCTCTGCGGCGTATTATTATTAACTGATTATATTTATACTTTGTTTTGTAGAATAAATGTGAACTGTACAAATGTAATTTTCAAGGAATAGTGCTTTTCACCGTTTTAACTTGTGATTTTTATACGTGTCGTTATTTAAAAATAATTCGGATATCTTAACACTTCATTTTCAACACTTTATAACAATTGCTTACGATTATGTAATTTAGGTTTTGATAAAAATGTCTCGTTCTCTACTTTGTGTACATGAGATATATTTTATAATTTTATTGTCTTATTTTATAATTTGTGTGTTTATTATCTGGCAGTAAATATTAATAAACGACTATTGCAAATTCAATAGACTCTAATAAATGTTTCTGTTTATTTTCAAGTCCGTGACTTAACATTTTAAAGAAACATTGTCTTACTTAAGATGCATTGGCTCATTTTGAAGGCAGGATTTAAGGTTGGTTCGGGAGGCTAAGAGCAACGAGAAAATGTCGCAATTCGTAAGCGACGCGTCCCACAACAGGCATTAGCACTAAATGACATCTACGAAAAATCTTCGCGAAGCGTTCAGATAAGAAATAGGGGAATAAAAACGATTCCTCCTGCCTTTACACGCTCTCATTTTAGTACCTTTAAATATAAAAATCTTCATGACTGGTAATAACAGTCACAACGGAATGACTATAGTCCGTACGACTTAACAATTCGCTATGGACCATTCTTATGGCAGCTTAGATTCTTCTATTTTACTCTGTCTGAGTTGGGTAACTTATTACTGTATAGTCATAGTGAAAAGTTAAATTCATTGTGTTTCTAAATTGAACATGAGTCAATGTCTGGCGCCTCCCAGTGGCTCGGCTAAACTAAATTCGTGGAAATAACTTCGAACCCTCGCCATTGAAAATAACATACAATTATTGTTCAACGACTATCAAAATTACTTTAGGATCTATATTTATGAGTCATTTATTAAAGTTGAACATGACTTCGTATTTAAAAACGCAGACATATTTTGACATATTTCGCTCGACAACGTAACGCAAGTCAATCAACTCATGATAATTATGAACGAAAATAATAGCGAGCATTTTATAATAAGTACTAAACATAACTACATTTATTATTTCAATAGTTGGTACTAGATACGTACTTAAAACAGTCGAAAGTGAACTTTAGTTATAAAGGAAATTTATGTATATTATAGCAGGATATCTAAGGCATCTTAGATTCGGAATTTATTAGAGGCCGCATCTAATAGGCTCTAAGTGCTACAAGATCGCTACGACAATGCTACAGCTACAGCTACGTACAATGCAACCGCAGCTTAGCTCCGTGTTTCATTCATTGAATTTGTGTCGAAACATAACTTGAAGCAATTATTATTATCCTTCGAAGTTTATTAACCAGACATTTCAGTTGAAAATACATTAGCATTAAATCGTATCATGATAATAAAATGTTAGGTAGGTTTATCGCTTACACGAATCCGTAAATAAATATGTTTGATTTACAAGGAGGAGATATATTATAATTTGAATTTTCTATAGTAGGATAATCAAATAGATTATTTACTCAATTAAATACTCTTAGATTAAAAGGGACTTTTTTCGCTATCTAATAGTTGCAGTACAGTTTATCTTTCTTAAGTTATGAAATAAATCATAATTTAAATCAGTATCTATTGAAGACAACTAGACAAGTTGTCAATGATATTAAATATCAAGAAGTTGTCATATCATATAGAATATTAGCAAACAAGGAGTATGTTCGTATTCCAACAAACAATATGAATTTCACTGTGACCTGAGGGGGCACCTGAGACTGCTCACTAATTCCGCTCTCAGCCTCTCCTTACGACCAATAACAATTTCCCGAACACGTCCGCCAGATAATTACCGCATACGCAATTAGGTGAACTCTATTTGAGAAATTAAATTTAACGTATGAAAGAGTTGTTGTATTGATTAATTATGACGTTCAATGAGCGGGACTCATTGTATCGTTCATTGGGAAATAACCATTTATTGTTAATATGTTATTAACCTGAGCTATTATAATTAATGGACATTTATCAAATATCGCTTAAAATCTGTTGACGTAATTCCCAGAGATATTACGCTTTTAATTCTGCAAGCTCAAGTCAGATTTAAGACTTCGAATAACAATGATTTCTTTAAGCTTAATTATTTTAATGTTAAATGGTTCAAATAAAAAAATTAAGATCTTTAATAGTCAAAAAATTGAGTACAATGATCTAAAAATAAAATTTTAAGACAATGATAGCTGCTGACGTTTCGAGAACAATGTGCGCGTTTGTAAATGGAGGGCGCGGGTCTGTCGGTATTCTAGGCCTGCACGAAGTCTCCGCCGTCGTGCCCTGCTTACCTCGTCCATGACCGGCAACAATTAGGTAACCTCCGAGCGGTGCAAGTCGCGCAGATATAAAACTTTATGTACGCATATAAATTTGGATGTCGAGACATGTTTTATTGTTCGGTCGTAAAATTTGGGGAAGGAAAAGACCGACATATTTATTAAATAGGAACAAGCTCGTAAAAGCTCAATGCAAGCGTCTTCATGCCATCGATAACATTATGATCCAACTATTTCTGTCGTTCTATTATTGATTAGATACATACATCGATGAGTATTAAATAACATTTTTCGCAGTGGATTTATGCGTGTCATGGTGGCGCAAGAATCCATTATTTCATGTAGTCTCGTTGGCGCCGTAAAAGGCGATACGAAATATTTAATAATGCCCTTGTGGTTTTAAATCATAGATGAAAATTTAGATTGGACATCATGATTTTATACCCATATTATTGTAGTTCGGTTATTAAATGATATAATGAATATTGTTTGTTTAATTTCACATTAACGACCAAAATGGTAGGTAGGTGACCCAATCTAAACCACTATTACTTAGATTATATACCTAGTAGCTATATCTTGAATCGTCTAGAGTTAATTACAGTTGCTCATTTTTAAAAGGAATTTCATTTCTGTCAAAATATTTCTATTATGAATTAAAACGATATCAAAACGTTCATCTTGTGCAATAATACAACATTCGGATAGAAGTTTACAAAGTAACAATAAGGTGAATCGACTTAACATTTTGCCTAAACACCTCGGGGAGGGCGCGGGATTCCCAGTGACGCAGCGGCGAAAGCGGCCAAACGCTGTTACCTTTCGCTTCACTTATTTACAGAACACGCCTCTAATAAATTTAATAAACGGGAAAAGCGTGACATGCGGCGGAAAGAGATGTGGAGAATATGTACGCTGTTACTGGTGATATAAAATAAACGTTTTCTATACCGCACTTAAATTTATTGCACCCCAGTAAGGCGGACTCAAAAACAAATTGACGCCGTAACCTACAGTATGTTTCTTTAAGTACAGTCCACAGGTAGTTGGCAGCTCTCCAGATCTTACCTGAAAAGACGGACACATTGCGCACTAAGCTCTCGCAGTTTTGCAACAAAAGATTTTGTAATGAGTTCTATAAATTATATTCTCAGAAGCTATGAATAAAATATAAAACAGTGGACGTCGACTAAAGTATAAAACTCAGACGTCGGATATGTAAAATGCAACAGCAAAGATATTATTGAAAAAAATATCGAAGTCAGTCTGCAGCGAGATAGTATCCGTAATCCCGCTGTCGCTGCCAGGTATCGATGGCCGGATTAAAATACCGTTTTCATTGACGTTCAAACCTTTTATTACTAACTTTTCAGTATTTAAAAATAAATACAACGCAATGATACAGCCATCAAAACGCTACCGGATCTTATAGATGTTTTGACGTGTAATTAGTCTTCTTCAAATTGTTAATCTATACTAATAACAATAAATAATAAAGCGTAAACACACACTTCTTTGTTGCCTAAGATGTCAGCTATCACAGCATATATTTGAATAATTATTTTTTCAAAAAAAAGTCCTACACTTACGTGACGCTTTAGGCTATATATTTTCACGGCATTAAACTTAGGGGGTAAATATTTTGGACAAAAACCCTAATGTGGGAAAGAGATCATAAG
>LD699455.1:3539727-3573626 GCA_003118335.3 Papilio memnon
TATTCAAAAATATGCTGTAATTGCTGACATCTTAGGCAACAAAGAAGTGTGTGTTTACTCTTTATTATAATAGTATAGATGAGTTTAATAGATTAATTATTATATTGAGTTGCTACTTATCAAACATTGCATATAATTTAAAGTCAACATTTTAGCATAAATGTTGTTAGCTAGCAAATACAGCTGTTAAATCAACAACGCTATTGTTAAGTCTATAACCGTGGGCGTCCATGCCGCACACCTGTTCAAAATTTGTTATTCCTTTTATCTCTCTGGAATAAACAGAGAGACCAATATATTATTACAGGTTTTTTCAGCAGAAGTCCGCAGTTACAACTAACCAAAAATATGTTTTATCTATACATTTCCAAATTATCTTATTAGCTCTAGGCAAGTGGCGTTTAGTAAAATATTTGATGAAAGTAGCAAGTCAAGTCCTTGTCAAGTGTTTTCGTTTAAAGGTACGTTTGCGCCAAACTGTAGTTATTCAAGCCCAACTACGTAGAAGATTTTTAAAGAGTAGAACATTTTTAACGAAGACTGCTAACGGGTTTTGCATTAGATACAAGGAATGAAGAGCAATTATTTTGTTGTGTCGAGTAATTATATGGAAATTTGATGGACGAAGTTTGAGTTGCAAATGGAATCTAAATGATCGTATTTCTTTGCTTTTGATCATTTGGAAAATTGAAATATTATTTTTGTTAATACTAAATTGCCAGGATGAAGCAAGCAATATAGAAGCAATTACTTCAGATTTATTGACATAATTATGATTACCGCTACTTTAAGTAACAATCCATACTACTATAATAAAACGTAAACACACACTTCTTTGTTGCCTAAGATGTCAGCAATTACAGCATATTTTTGAATAATTCTTTTTTAATAAAAAGCCCTACACTTACGTCACGCTTTAGGCTATATATTTTCACGCCATTAAACTTTGAGGGTAAATATTTTGGATAAAAACCCTAATGTGGGAAAGACATCATAAGTTACTGCCAACATCAAGGAAGCAAGATTGCTATGATTTGTCATCATGTCATGTTATTTTGACATTTGCAATTGATAATTTGACAAATGTAAACAATAAAATAAAGTTTTTATTATTTCACGCGGATGAAGTCGCACGCGAACAGCCAGTTATTAATAATTAAAAACTTGTGATTTTTTTTGTGAGCTTGTGATTAAATTTAAAGGAAATAATGTAGCATGTAGCAAATTAAAATAAACAGTATTCAAGTTTTAATCTCAATTTACTTTTTGATTTAAAAACGATGCTAGAGTTCGAATGATTACTTTAGTATGAAAGTTTCCTAACGTATTCGTTTTCCCCTTTCCGTGCATGAATGTTTATCTTCAAGATTTTCTTTTTCCTTATTTTATTTCGTTCGCTCCCTCGCAATGAATAAATAAAGTGAATCGACGCCTGCACTAATTGAAGACGAGTTATTTGCGGATGTTGAAAATCAAGGATTTTCACCTCTGTTAAGTAAAAATGCACATTTTTATATAAATTCGAGCTTTGTGTATTCATTAAAGAAACATAATCTAACGATAACAACACGAATTAGAACCAGAGGGTCTATCACGAATATTCATTAGACCTTTTTGTTTATCGATAAAAATTGTATTAGATTTGCGCAGCGCCCCTACCGGGCTTGAAGTACAACAACTAATCTTACTTTTGCTTTTGTAGATGATTTTAATAATAAACTCGGAACAATAGACAAATACTCTATTTGAATCTACATATGTGTTTGCAAGGTTTTATCATGGATTTAATAGCACACTTACATAAATCTTATTTTTCAAATCACTTTACTTTATAGAAACTATTTCAACTCAGATATACTAGCTAGTTATGATATATCATGTGACAAATGTGTTTTAAAAACTATGAAAACAGTTTTATTGCAATGTGAAGGGATGGCCGAGTGCCGAGTACATTGGCGAGCGACACGACGGCGCCGTTTTAAAACTCCGCCTAATTAAATGAATGAAAACGAAACTCGAATGTTTTCATTCCATTTAGTTTCCGTTCCTATATCCCGCTTTCCATTCAGTGACCGTGGACAGTGGCAAGCAAACCTTTTATATATTGCACATACATTATGCTTCTCACTGATTAAATCCGTAGAACTGAAAAATACTTTTAAAAACCTTTTATTTTGCTTTGATCAACTCACATAATCCAAACCTATGTTATGTCCACCTTGCATTATTTTACCTGCTTCGCATTTCCCTTTGCTCCAAAAAATAAAACTATTTAAGGTACCTAACTTAATTTAAAAAGATAAAGCCAGTTGTAGGCTTAACAGCAAATAAACTATAAAACATTAGATATTGACAACTCAACCGATTACCGCTTTAAGATAAAATAAAAGCTATGTTTTTATTCTGAATGGCGTTAAAATTAAAGAGGCTTTTAATAATTACGATATCGACATTCGTTGATATAAACGATCGCGAGAGCTTTAATCGGAATAAAACTATTCAGGGCAAAGTTTGAAAAGTCATTTTGTTCGATTATCTGTCTCGCGGAGCACACTACAGTCAGCATTGTGTGATAATTAAATTAATGGCTTTCCGCTTTACTATTTGTTTCGCACAGTTTTTATTTTAAAACATAGGAAAATTTAATCTCATACTAAAGATTTATGTCGTTTCATTAAAAAATCGTACAATCTAAAACATACATTCAAAGCTATAATTAATTAGAATTGATAGATATGCTTAAATCGATTCTTGATATAATGTAAGACAATAACAAACAATAAAATATTGAAAGTACCGTCTTTTTCCGCGTATCATTTAACGAATTAAAGATATACGATTAATTTAGTACTAGGCCCTCGAAAGGCACCTCACTAAACTCCACCAATTTACGCGGTGGAACGGCAATTAAGATTAAGAAATTATGAAACCACCGGCGCTCGGAGATTTGTTCAACATGGCTACAGTAAATTTTCTTGATAAAGCACTAGTACAATTGAATGTACGATTGGGAACAGTTTACGATGACAGCATTAACATTTTTATGACGTATTCCAATCTCAACAAGGTATTTACTAATGTAATTTAAAATCTAAAACCTATAGTATTAAAAGCACTGAGTTATGTTTAAAAATCATATTCATAGATCTAAATTTAGTTTTGCAAAGGCGAATTCAAACTACATTATTTTATACAAGAACATTTGAGGTCAGCATGCATTAGCTAATAAACATTTTCCGTGCATTGAGTTAGTATTCAAATGTAAAGCACTGACGATGTTAAAAAGCTGTTGAAAGTAGGTCGGATTCATTGCGCAACTTTGCCACACTAATTCTAAAGTGGGGCCATCACAAATTACAATCTAGGCTCGCCCTTACAGCGCCATCTACCTGCGATAACAATCTTTTTATTCTTTCCGAGAAGGAGTGAGCGTTGCAATCGAACACTCCGCGGGTTGATTGCTAAGCGCCCAGGAGGCCAGATTTCATGGAGCCAATTGCCATTCACGCGTAGGCGAAAGTGATCGCTGGGGTGATATTATTTAAATGTAATCTTTTTTCGATATTTTCTCCTACGGTACGTTAGTATATTTAAAACCATCCTGTGATCAGAAACAAAATCTATTTCACCCCCCTTAGACATGGTTGTAAATATTCATTGCAAGACATTTCCCTGCTTATTTACTACTTCAGTCTCCAACTTTACATTTATTTCTTTCTTGGTTCTGTATCCAAGATGGTATTAATCATATATTGCTGTCGCTCTAGTACAACGATACTCTTAATGTTAATATTAATAACGTAATACATTACAAATTGAAAATGACTTTGTAGTTCTTTAGTGCATGTATGGGATAGTAATAGTTAAATAACAGTTAGTGTGCTGGCGCGGCCCCGCGGCGCCGATGTCAACGGCACCGCAAGCCGGCGCGGCGCACTGCGACACAATACTCCTACCTGACCGATTCGAACCCATCAACTTCATTCTTTCAGTCATTTGTCGTGTTTAATTTGCTCGTTGTACACGATGCTTCGATTATGTTCGATATTTTACAGTGTTAATGTTAGTAAGCAGGTTTTTCGTAAAAGTTCTATTTGTGTAAACTTTTGATACTGAGACGCACTCATCTTTATATCTAAAGCTTTTGGTGAAAAAGATAAGTTCATCTGGCTAAAACAATTGAACACCTAATTGATAATGAATATATGATTGATTACAACAGTCATTAAATTTTTATTTACATTTATCATGTACTTCCTGAATTCATCAAAGTAACCTATATTATTTGAAGTATTAAGTTAAAAAATTAATGTGTTAAAATGATTTAAACAATATTAACGGTTCCACGATACAATGTTATTTTAGTTAGTAAAGAATTACAATACACAGGAATCTTATGTTGTTATGATTTTCATTCTTTCCACGTAAAAAATAAAATCCTTTCACAATCTTGACGGGCTTGTATAAGAAAACAACGCATCTAACTTTATACCTAATTCGGAGACCGGTGCGCGACCCGAACAAATTATTAATGTACAAAACGATACAAAGAACAGATTCAGCGCTAAGAAACTTCGTTGTGGTTCGTGATTTCACTTCAAAGTAAATTAAATTTGCCTTTTTTATTTTTAAATGAAAGTGTAAACGGGAGAAGTGGATTCAATTTGTAACGTGTTCCTTGTTCTTGAGGTTGGAAACACTCCACTTTTGTTTATAGCCCCGGGCGCGGACATTAAAAAGTCTAACCTATTGGACAACATATTTTCAATAATTAAGAGTTGTTATATTGTAGCCTTATTAAAACGATATTGTTAATAATGTAATAATGATATACTATGTCAACATATCAATTTACGGTCATTAGTTTTAGCAGATAGCTCAGAACCTTCGAAAGAAGATAGCACTTTAAGAAGAAGTTTTAGATGGATTGCAAATTTAGAAATCGTCCAAATATTGTTATAGAGTTATTTTATTCTATGAAACAACAGGTTTGATATTTTTATGAAATAAAAACGAAATTTGTGTATTTCATATGTGTCGTAATTTAACTAACACATGTTAACGTTAATTAACATTTAAATCTCATTTATGGACTGAACGCTGCTTGTTAATTAAGCCAACTTTTTTACTTCATCGTTAAAATCTATGATACACTTTGCAGATAATAATTATAGTAGTAGAAGAATATATTAATAACTACTAGATATGTTTACTATAAAACTTTAGAATTCCTCTTCTCATTAATTGTTTGATTGTATTATAAAAAATCTAACAAGTGTATCTTGCAAAGAAAATATTTAAATAAAGAATACACTTCCACGAGTAATTGGTCTAAAAAACCCTATCACTTATATGATTATTCGACTTTGTTCCAAATATTCACAATTTAATCTTGAATTAAACAAAAATATGTATTTTAATCCACTTCTTACGTACTTATTAACTCCTTGACATTTCATCTTAAGCCAAATAAGGCATTAATTTATAAAAGAGAATAATCAAAATCGTAAATAAGATGTTGTTAGTTAAACGCTCTCCGCCGAGCTTTACGTGAGTACGGTAAGAGGTAAAAAAATAAGACGCCATTTCGTCTTACGAAAAATAAGCGAATTTATACCTATTAGAGCTTTAAAGGCGAGATTTATAGGGTATTTTGTATGAGGTTTGACGGCTTAATTGATATCATCGTAA
Organism: Papilio memnon; assembly: GCA_003118335.3. Taxonomy (NCBI): domain Eukaryota; kingdom Metazoa; phylum Arthropoda; class Insecta; order Lepidoptera; family Papilionidae; genus Papilio; species Papilio memnon. The sequence continues at coordinate 3,545,419 of LD699455.1, forward strand.
GAAACATTTCTCTTCAATTATTTAAATCCTTATTAACCTTATAAATATATTTTCATGGAAATCTAAACTATCCGTACCAACCAATGTACAATACAAAGAGTGTATGATCTGTCACTCTTTCATCATCAACTTGCCCTTATCTCTTACGAAGGGTCGGCACAGTATGTGCTGCTCTTCCATACATTTCTATCAGCCGTCAGATCTGAATCCACTCCCATCTAAAGCATATTCTCTTTGACACAATCCATCCATACTTTCTTCGGTCTTCCTCTTCCTTTGTACTATCCTTTCTGGTTTATGTCCCTATCGTCTCGTTGCATAACATGTCCATACCACGATAATCTGTCACTCTTTGTCATTTTAATTAAATAAAGTACATGTTCCTTTTCTGCAAAAAAGGTGTTTCAATTGGGGAATAAACAAGCATCCAGGACATAGTGGGCTAAAATTACTGAAAAAAAAACTCGTGTGTCACCCACATAATTCTTCAGTATAACTATTAATATCGTGTTCCTCCTCAGAGGATTCTCTGAGTGAGACGTTTAATTTTAAATTAAATTAACCTTATCTGGCTAACTTATTAAGCCTTTTGAGACGCAAGTTGCGATGGTCGCGAGGACAACCTGGTGAAGAGGACACGCCGTTGAATGCAAAGCACCGACGAGTGCGCCGGGAATAAATAAAATACTTGTTAGCTCACTGCTTTAAAGTATGAAAAGAAATATACACCATTAAATTTATTTTACTTTACATTGTTAAGTTCACAACAAGTTTTTTAAGAATTCCAAGACTTTCTTTGTCGGAGTAAAAATGTAAGTACTTACTACGTACTGTAGTTGTTTTTTATGAGAACTTTTTCTTTCATTTTTTCTTAATTAATGGATTATACCAACTACATTACTAGGTAAATGTTTTCAACGATGTAAACGTAAGAGAACTAAGTTGTATGACAAAAATAATCCCAATGTCTATTATAAACATTTGAAAAAATCACCAATAAATCACTATTCAATAAAAAAAATATACGGCTCGACCGAGACATTAACAGTAAACAGAAAAACAGGCCGCCATCAAAAGTTTTTCTTATAAAAACGAAATAAAATAATTCCAGTCAGATACAAGATAATATTATTTTATGTTTGACCGTTAGCTACCTGTTCTTATAAAGCCTACTCCCATTTCTGTTACAGTGTTAATAAAACGAAATAGGAAAGTTGTCCGGGAACGCGTCAAATGAAAAAGTTATCGCACGTGATGATACTGCAAAGCCAAGCAGAGCCACCTAGCGGCCGTTACGGCAAACTAATTAAGAACTCCCAACTTCCTCAAAAACTAAAATATTCTTCTAAAAATGTCACCTCCTTGTGTACGTGATACAAATACTGATTATTTTTGCTTTTGCTTAAGTACATGTATTACTTTTGCTTATCTTTAATTAAACAATTATTACATTAATCAATTCATTCAAGTGCACATTTAATCTTATACTAAAAAAATAAAATCAAAGTCTGTTAATAACATTCCGTATCTATATTACATTTGAAAGTATGACACGAAAGCGACCCCCGAGAGCTATGATTCGCGGTTGAGATCTCATTACGCGGCGTAATCGGAAGCCAATTCCACAAGAAATGCCGCAGTATTTAATTAAAAACCCGAGCCCTGTCTACACTTTAAATATATTTCTTTTAAAAGCAAAATAGAGCAGACGATGAGAGCACTCACGTTGGATATGAATCCTTTGAAACCTATTTGAACAGTTATTGACCACTTGTCCGGTGAATCGACGTTAAAAAGCAATATCCTGACCGGGATACTCAAAATTTTCTCCCTGTTTTTATTTTCATTTTCTACTGCAATTCAAACATAAAATCGAAAGGGTTTAGTACTAAAAGTAACCGTTGGTTTCCATTGCCGACACGTATCGACATCGCTAACGTTATCTTTAAAAAATCAGCAATCGAAGAGATAAATAAAATGTCCGAATTTTCTAGAACGTTGTTAAGCAATCATGTCATGTGAATACAAAATAATACAGTAAAGAGGTCTTATGTATGTCTATTAAAATGACGCACGCTCATAAAACAATATTGCAGTTTGATAGACCGCTGGGAGAACGAGAGTGTCGGCGGCTGCCACTTAAATGTATTATTACTTATCTAGCCCCGACGCTGACCCCACTCGGACCATCCAAGCCTCACAATTAATACAATCCACTTCTTAATCACCCCGAGTGATTCGAAATTAAGCACTAAAGTAATTTATTACGCACGAATACTATCAAATTAAAAATAGGCGCGAACATCTTGAGGCGATAGTCCTGAGATTCGATTCCTGGACATTACAATTTAAAAAGTTTGTGACTGGAAATCCATACAGTACAAACATTTCCTGTGATGAATTTTATCAGGTCAGAGGAAATTTCCGTTGCCTGAATATTCGAAAGTTGGTATATAAACTTAAAAGAATGGTTAATGGCATGTACAAGCTTCTGAGAAATGGTGGTTTCGATTCTGAGGAGGCAAATCTAGAAAAATCAATAAAAATATAGTATCATACAAAACGATTTGTGGGAGCGACGAGAGTAGAGTGGGTAGAGTGAACGTTTCAATAGGTATCAAAATAATTGTATATAAAGTTGTTTTCGTCAGCACGCACTGCTGTAATTGCGCCCTTCATTTGCATATCAATCGACATTAGGTTCCATTCGGCGTGCGCGGCCGCGACACTGTCCTAAACATTTTATTACATTCCTTGCACGTAAAATATAATATCCCTACCACACTCAGACGTACGCGCCGCGAACGAATATCTAAATGTAATTTCCATGCGTTGTCCCCGCAATGTTTTCCCAGAAAATATTAACATGGAAGGCAAGGGGCTGAATCTCTCCTAAGTAAGTTGCAAAAAATGTACGTGATTTTACTTCAAAGTCCCTTTTGTCTTTATGGAGGGAAGGCATAAAAGTACAGACACGGGAATGGCACATACGAAAAAATTACGCAGCGTAATGATGATGTGTTCGCACTTTCTTTAAAGAAAAAAAACAAATATTTTCCTTTTTAGAGCACAAATGTATTCAAAACGAAGCTCGACTTCTTAACGTACAGAATATGGACGTAAGATTAAGATTATTAGATCAATATGTTTATATAGAGTAATATATACTTTTTCACATAATTTCTTTATTGTAGAATGGATATAACAATCATTATTATCGACTACAACCTTGGCTATTAGCCAGAGAGAGTCGTATCGTATAAAGGTAGCGTTCAATAAACGACTTCTAAAAACATCCCCTCAATTTAAAACACATTTATTTTTTAACGATCACTTATGTGAACTAAAATAACGCATTAGAATAAACTATAAATAATATTAGATTGGCTTATGAAACAGCCTTTACTTAGTCACAATTGATGGTGTTAATGGAGGGAGAGTACACTCCTCGATGACCACGGGGGGTCTTCGATGGACTCTCTACGGGATATTTCTATATGTAAACACCCCCTAATGTATGGAACATTTTATTCACTAAGTCAATTTCCACGTCCAAAGTGTATATTTGTTTGTGCTACGATATCCCAAGTTAACGAACCCTTAACAAGTTCTTATTCCCCACAGATTACTTTGTATTGTATTTAATGCTACGAAATTGTTTATCTTTTAAGCTACAAGCAAAACATGAAATACAACTTAAGTCTATGTTAACGCATAATACCAAATTCTGTAAGACTATAATTAAATGTTAAATAAACATTTAAATATCTAAGGAACGAAGTATGTAGCAGTTTGTTAGAAATTTTTTAACAGCGGCAAAGCAAGTTGTAAGCAAACAATATTGTTGGAAAGTGAGCGTCAGCGAAACTCATTTATATTTTGTGGCTCCAGCAGTTGATGTCGTAAATCCAGGAGATGCTAGCATCGTAAAGTTCGACGCGCTCGCCTAAGTTCGACCTTCCTTATTCATATCGCTATCCTTCTACCTTGTCCTACATTTTTGTACTAGCTTTCGCCCGCAACTCCGTCCGCATGGATTTTATATATCTCTAATGGTTTAGGAAGGGTAAGCCGAGAAAAGTTAAAATATAGTGATTTTTTAACGCAGGGGTCCAGAAATATGCTGTTTATTAATAGTTTCTCAACATTAGGAATAACAAAGTATAGTCTATGTTACTCACACATAAATTACCTTTCTAACGGTGAAGGAATTTTTAAAATCGGCCCCGTAGTTTTTGAGCCTATTCATTACAACGAAACAAACAAGGTTTACCTATTTATAATTTTTAGTATAGATAGACAAAGTTATGAAATATCTGTAAGAGTTTAAAATCCTACCTAAATAACGCAAATTTTATAACAATTAGATTTTCAGAATTTAATTTAATACGTATTAAACGTACCCTCACTTTCAAAACAATAGAATAACTAACACAATTAAATAATGAGAACAAATTTAACAGTATACGTTCCGTTTTACTAATTTATTAAACGCTAACACTTCAAACAGCATTAATGAGTAACTCAATTGTCGAAGCGAGGGTTCTCGTGGACAAAAGGTTGCAGCAGTCTGAAAGGTCCGTTTAAAGAAGTAATTACAGGAGCGGCAAGTTCGGGCGACGCTAGCGCCACGCTACGGCAGCAGTGCGCCGTTATTAGTATGCGACGTACGCCCCGCCAGCAGAGGCGATAACGCAAATTCGTTTGGCCGAACATCTCGCTAATAGAGTTTCACTAATTTATAAGACCGTTAAGCCACATCCACGCCGGACCTGAATAAAATTGTCCGCCAAGCGACGTAAAAAGGATTTGACGATAGACCCTCTTACATATTTGATGTGACTCAATCTCTTGTTCACTGCTGTGAGGGAGAAGTCTTAATTATGTACTGTTTCTGCGCGATGCTGCGTTTCTTTTTATGTTTTACTGTTGCTACTATTAAAAGAGACAATATGATCGTTGATTGTATATTAATAAATATACTATACGGAAATTAGAAAGTGATATTTAAGAAAATTGACTACTCCTCTGTCTGCATTAGAAACACATAACCTTTTCGTCTTGTTTATTTTTTTTTTTTATAAACATTAAAAATGCAGTTTAACTCTTGTGGACGCAGCTTTGTCTTTGGTACGTCTTTCATTTTAGTCCTAACTCTTAAGATTTCTTCTACTCGTATAACATTGGCTTTAACTTATAATTAAGCTCGCTCCGTAAATTATCCACAATAGTCTTTGACATTAAATTTATTCTTTAGCTAAATTTGTACTGCACTGTTCATGGTACAATGAAAGTATTAAACCGTCCTTTAAATCAGGTTACTTTAGTGAATCCAGTTATGCAATAGAGACAGGGATAAAGTGCATAATGAAAAACATTCTTAATTAAAATCCCGATGTACTTATAAGCCACGGGCCGACGCCGCACCTGGGGAGCGTTAAATTACAGCGACTCATAAGTACCCTTGGCGAAAAAAATTTTCGTACAAAAAACGGGCAAAATATTAGGTCACTTCCACATTGACGATATTGCGATAATTATATGAAATAACCCTTATTCTTGGGCTGGTTAACTACCAATTAGAATTAATTGCAGCGATAAATCCACTAAACAAACTCTGATTTTATGTTTAACAATTTATAGGGATACACAAATTTACAGGCACGCAAACTTACAAAGTCAGCGTAAAATTGTAAAGCTTTTTAATGTACCTAATTACTCTTATTAAGCTCTTTTTTTGTTATAATAAAACATTTGATTCTCATATTCTGCTTAATATGGTAATTTTTTTCTATTTACGTCAATGATCTTAAAAAAACTGTTAGTAAAAATAAGCATTATCCATCTATGTGGTTTTGTCCTTTCTGTCTGTATTTTATTCTTTTAATTTTATTTACAAGTACAGTTTAAGTTGTAAGTTTTAAACTGTTCTCCCGAGATTAGCATCTAGAGGCAAATTAAGATAATTATAGTTCAGTAAAGCATAACGTTACGGTAAATATTCATAATTTATTAACAAACATGAGGGTATAAAGATCCCGGCCAGTTTGTGAAGCCGGCCGTCCTTATACCGTCTCAGCCACTTAATGTTACGAAAATTTCGTTTTAGAGGGTTTGTTCGTCCCCTAAACGCAACCTAATTCATTTTATAACAACATCCGGTCTCGGATTTAGCTAATACATTGATAAGAAAAGTTATTATAAAAATGACCATGAGTTTTTGTGAGTGATAAACAAAACTAAGACCATGCGCACACCTAAAACTAAACTATCACACAGCTGTTTAGTCTCGCTTTGATTTCTATTTGCTGATATGGAGGTGCGCACACTACTCCATTTTTGGTTGTGCAACTAAACTGTTGAATGGGCTGCGAAACAATCAACAATCGCACAACAGTTGTGCGATAGTTTAGTCAAAGTTGTGCGCCCACTCTAAACACGCTTATTAAGATCTGGAAATAAAAAAGGAGATCAGTAAACAATAATGCTGAAGTTCATGGGCTTGTGCAATAAGTTCTGTGTACAGTTACAAAGTATAGTTCGTCAATGTACCAAAGTTGCACATCAGCAGTTCTTCACAGAAAAGCGCAGCGCGACACCCAGCGCTGTTTTATTTACACTACTGTTAAAATTTACTCGTAACTCTAAAAGAATAGGATATAAAGAGCAAACTCGAGTTTCCAAAATAAAGTGGGGCGTCATGCTAAGCTATGCGACATGTTACTCCGGAACTCTGAGACTCCGCGTCGAAGCACTTTATCTCTCACACTTTCAACTTCTTCCTTTTTGTTACAAAATGCAACCCGTGTAGATAATTTACTAACTCAATATTTCTTAGCACTTACAAAATCCTTCGTATTCCTTTTAATGCAAGTAGCATAAGTTCTGTATTGCAAGAATGCAAAATATTTTGTCCTTTATTTTACCACTGGCTACTTTCTTATTTATCCTTACAAACATTTGGCTAAACAGAATCTTATTTCTTACTTAATATTACAAATGCGAAAATTTGCATGGATGTTTGGTAGAGAGTTTGTAGCCTAAACTGATAAATGGATCTGGATGTAATTTGGCGTAGGTGTAGAGGATAGTCTGGAAGAACATATAGGCTACTTACTTTTTTTTTTTAATTTCTTGGGCGAGTCTTTCTTTTTTGTTTCAGTAATGGTAGATTATTAAATAAACCAGTATTTTTAAAGTAAATCGATTGGTGTTATTCTAAGATTGCGAGGGAACAGGCGGCATCCGGCAGCGAGCGAGCGGTATTGCGGCGCTCTAACTCGGATTTATATCGTGCGAGGAGCGCTGTTAAAAGTAGGCCGGAAATCGCATTAAGACGCCTTTGAGGCGGTTAGCTGTCCATCCTCTAAGAAAATACTACGAAACATCTGATATAAACGGAATAAATACAATTAAAACAAATCTAACACAAAGGTAGAGTTTTGTAAATGTTATTTTACTTTTCATTGGTACAATTTGTTATTCTCAAACCATGTTTCTTATTAGAAGAAATGGTCTTTTAATCGAAGGTACCTAAATATTATATTGTTTTATCTTCATTTTATAATATCACTTAAAAAAACTCCATTGTAGACCACTGCGTTGAATAGGCACACTAAATTTCGATAACGAAAAAGTAAATTCCATTCAGATAAAAAGGTTACATCTCCGTATTGGAAAGGGATAAGAATGCGTTGTTCTGTTATTTCAAGTAGATTACCCAAATTCCGATGAACGTCACGGCACAAGTCGTGGTTATATAGGTGGGCCGTCGAGGTCGGGTCTCCGACGTACCCAGCCTACCTCACTAGGGTTGTACTTTACTCACATCCAGGTATAGATATTAAAACACCACTCATTCAAATATTGGCTCTGATAGCTTATAGCTATTTTAAATACATAAGTCCTTTAAGACGTGATTATCTAGATAATCGAGTCAGTTTAAAGGAAAATGTATTTCCTACATACTTCTGAGAATAATTTATAATTTAAATTTCGTCTTTTAGTTTTAAATATTTTAAAATATAAACATTATTGTAGCGAACCACGTTGCCGCAGAATGTCGATATCACCGGCAGTGCGTCCCAGCTCTACCGCCGATAGTTCAGTTTACCTGTCTCTCGAAGATTTCGCTTCCCTCTAATATGAAGGCCTATCTAAATTCATATGACCGGGGAACGTTTGTTTCCAGAATGTTCTGGTCCGCATTCGAACACCGCTTCCGTTTGTAGGAGACACAATTGCGCATGTTTGCATTTTTATCTTTTTGTTTTCATGTAGAGAATACGAATGCAGTCTTTGTCTAGATGCAACAAAGTAAATTACGATACTTCATCGAGTTCTTATCAATTTATGAATTTAAATTCCTTGATTCTAGTTGCTTTTCATTAAAACATATTACCGTGTCCATCACCAGGTCACTAAACGTCCCCACTAAGGGGCTCGGAACCTACCTTAAGTAAGCGGTGACTAGGCCATAGTCAACAACGCTGGCCCAGTGCAGGTTGGTTGACTTCACACATATCTTTGAATTTCTTAACCGATATGTACAGGTTGCATCACGATGTTTTTCTTCACCGTAAGAACGTCGGGTAAAATAAGTACATATGAAATTCGTAAATCGAAAATCACATTGGTACATGGCGGGATTCGAACTCAAGACCTGTAGATTACAAGTCAAGTGCTCAAACCCCTGAGCCACCGACGTTCTTGTTACTATCTATGAGTTTTTAATTCCACGGAAAACCTCAATTAATCCAGTTATCCATACTTAAATTCAACAAAAACGTAATTGGAGGTTATCTTTGATTATTTAGTTATTCCTATCCGCCTCGGCAAAGACATGACAAACATCATAAATACGGCGTACACAAATAATCATAACATCATAAAAGTTTTGCACTTCGCCGTAAAGCTCGTGAATCTCAACTTGAAGTCTGAAAGCTCTCTTCGGGTAATCAGAACTTAATGAAAAGTGCGCGCGGCCTCCTGCCTCCGCCTCCTGCCTCCGCTTACCCAAAATTTTAGGGGTCACGTAAAATATTAAAGAGACTAGATGAAGTGGCCAGAGATTCATTGCTCTTGCTTGTTTTTATTATTCGTAAATAACACGGGCCGACACGTCTGTATGCTTATAACATAAAACTGTGGTGCAGTAAACCCCTGCCCCAACCACTCTGTATCTCGTAAATGTTTGAGAGTAAGTTCGTGTGTAGCATTACCCTGCCTTCAAATATTTTACTCCTACATATTTTTAATGTTTCGCTCCGACATCTTTATATCTACTCTGCACTTAAGGAATAAAAAACTTGTACTATTTTGAATTCAGTGATTATTAAAATAAAAATAGAGATGTTACACATACAATCTCACTATATTATCACTTTGAATAAAATCTGAACGACAATCTCTATCTATACTAATATAATGAAGCGTAAACACACACTTCTTTGTTGCCTAAGATGTCAGCAATTACAGTATATTTTTGAATAATTCTTTTTTTAATAACAAGCCCTAAACCTACGTCAAGCTTTAGGCTATACATTTTCACGCCTTTAAACTTACGGGGTAAATATTTTGGATAAAAACCCTATTGTGGGAAAAAGACCATAAGTTGCTGGCAACATCAAGGAAGCAAAATTGTCATCGTTATCATTTGTGCATTTGACATTTGCAATTGATAATTTGACAAATGTAAACAATAAAATAAAGTCTTTATAATTTTACGCGGATGAAGCCGCACGCGAACAGCTAGTTATAATACAAATAAAATATTAATTAACATTACTTTACTTAATACTGTTTAAATGATAAATCCTTTCTCTAATAGACATTATTCTAATAAACATGATTGATTACCATCGCCATTAACTCATTGCTACGAAGCCTTTGATCTATTGAAGCGTTGACCGCATTTCAATGTGGTTCATAGTTAATCACACAAAACGTTTCTATTCTTGGGTATTATGTAAATAGTTAAAACGTCTAGCTTATTCTAATAATTCTATTGAATTGTCACCACTGTTCATTATTGATTATGTTGTGGTAAGATAATTTAAAACAGCTTTTTTATTACATAAGAATGTAAGATGTACCACTTAGGAAAAACATTTACGAATGCTTGCTTATTTTATATTCCGAAAATGAAACAATGTATCACATTAGGTATGTATTGTGATTTTGATCTGGCATCCAAAGATTGTAGTTCTACCTTGTTTTTCTATCACAAAGTCGCTGATTTTTTAAATAACAATTTGATACTGATAGTAATGACGTGAGTGGCAGAAATATTTACCATAGCCTAAAAGTACATTTTAAATTCTCAAAGTTTAAAAATATTTAATGTCCCGTGTTAAGTGTAGTAAATGATCAGTGACAGCAGTCAGCGTGCAAGGATAAGTCGGAAGCTAATGCGGGGTAGTGCGGTCTGATTCTCAAACGGAATATATTTTTCTTGGAAAGCTTCCAGTGTGGACCCACCGGTGATTGGTTACGGCACTCACTCACTGAGATTCTCACTTGTTTATTAAAAGCCAAGGTTTCCTTCGAGCCACTTCAACATTTATTAAAGTGTAATTAATGATAATTTAAATTAAGAAATCTTATCTGCGCTATACTGTAGGTGTATATGTTTGTTTCTTTTTACATATGTAATTTATACTAATGGTTATCTCAGAAAAAAAACTTTTTAATCATTAAATAAGAACCATTACATTTGTTGTTGCATATTATTTAATTATAATTTAAAATCACAGAGTTGTCTGGCACCGATTCAAAATTGGAAATTCCATGCGATCGCAGGACCGTCGACTAACTAGTATTTCATGAAATATTTCATCATGGGGTTTCATAAAATGCAAAGTAGTTTAATACAGTGGAGAAATCCAGACAATAATAATAAATAGTTGGCGAATCCCACTCACGTATTCAATAACCAGTGGACGTGATATAAAAAGTGCTGTTATTGATATAAAATTATTATAATATTGATTGAATTAACCGAACTTTAATTGTAATTATATAGATAAATCAACACTTTATTACACACATTACAAAAACGAATTGACTAACGCTATTAGATACATTTGAATTTCGACAAGGGCGGCCTTATCGCTAAGAGCATTTTTTACCAGACAGGAAAGGTAGGAAAAATTCATAATAAATAAATAAAAGCAAGAATTATAGGATTACGGACGAAATAAAACATAGTAACAATTAATAACACAGTGTGATTATAAAGCTTAAAGTCACTCTATATTTAAGCACTATTTTAAAATTCATAATCACAGTAAAATATGAAAATCATAAAAGTTTTAAAAGCGCGCATCACTAAGACCTCTTTAAAATTTAAGTATCGCTACCTTTCAGCAAATACTTAAATAAGAACTATGCACTAAAAAGTCGAAAGTAGTTTGGTGAATCCGTGTACAAAATTTATAAGGACATTTAACAAATGGCTTGGCATTAAGACGACGCATAAACTATTGAAATTTAATCAGAAAAGCGCATATTTCTTAATACTTATATAATTTTATTACACTGCTGCAATGAAAAAGCGTTCCAATGTAATACAATAAAGTGCCTCTTACCCCGAAAACAATTTAAAGTGAGTTATTTCTCGTTGCCGGCAATAAGTCTGAGCCTTACATGGCGTATAATAGTATGACACGACAAACAGCTTTAAGTGTGTAAAATATGGAACGTGACGTCAGCCAAGCGCAGCCAGACTAGACTTTATAGTGTAGCCTGGGATACGCCGGCGCCGGATGCTGGGGATTCTACCAAGGATCCCCCTCTAAAGCGCTTTTTGTATGGTGTTGCTCATAAGCCAGCATTAACAGTACCTATGTAAAGCGATACAATAGTTCGTGCAGTAGCATTTAAATGTAAGTAAAAAGTATGATTTAATAATTACTACAAAAACATTAATACATTTAAAACACGATATTTGTCCCATAATAAAATTAGAAATTTATTCGAAATTTTAACAGTATAAATGAAATTAACTTGGAGTTATTCGAAAGCAAAGAAGTCAAAGGCCAGACTTAGTGGCGCTGCCGCGGCGACACGACCCACCCGAGATTACACTATAATTTGTCGAACTTACTTCTTGTTCTCGATTCTATTATCATTTACTCGATTTAGATCCGAAATTGTTACAAAAATACTCCATGGTAGATTATAAGATAAAATTTCATTATTAATCATTTACGAGCAATGTGATGCAAGCTAAAACACTTAACATTGATGTAATTCGTCGCACGAATTCGATTTATGGACGCTCAACTCGTCTTTCGAAGTAGACCTTAACGTTATGTGCACATATCCACAGGTAATGCGCGTGTAAAAAGATACGACTATCATAAAAACACCACTAGAAATAATTTAAGCGACGTTTCGCTGTTCGCGAGACATACGGTGGTAGGAACCGCATAAAAGTTGAACATCAGACAACCTAATGGATTAGAAGAATTGCCTTCAATCGTAAAGCTCGTCGGAAACATTGGTAGGGCCTAGTGAAACAATAAAGTCAGACTTCTATATTGTTGTCGGTATTGTGTGAGATATGAATATAGTCGTCCAATTTGCTAAGAAATTATTCAAGGTTTCTCATTCAGCCACTGCCAAGGACAGTTCCTCTCTCTCAATTACAACTCGATGTCTGGCGTTTGAACATGCGACTTATGCTTCGACCTCGACCAATTTAAAATGAACGTATCATACCAAACTATTACAAAATAAACAAAAATAAAGTTTTTAGTTAAATAAATGAAATGTAATCTATACCAAAGGAAAACATTTTACCATAAACATTGCTTATAGAGCGACGTTTAATTTTATTTACTTTCATTAGTTGAACGCAGGCAACACAATTTTTGCCTTTATTTTGTTGCTATCGGCCAAAGAACGGGTCACATTTGCGTCCAGTTTTATTTACCAGCAAATCTCCCTAGAATTGAGATTTAGGAGTAAGCCCTGAGCTGTGCGGTCTGGTACGTTTTTGATCTAGGTCATTCGCCAGCAAATGCGTCCCACTAGATTTATTTCCACTTTTACTGCAATGGCAATGGTCCAATATCACAATCTACCTCCATGTTTCACAAACGAAACACATTTTTCAAAATGCACTTCCTCGTTATGCCTGTCCGCTGTCGTTTTGATCGTATTGCAAACTTTAACAGTAAACAAAAGCTTGCAAACCTTTAACATATTATTTTGTTTTATATAAATGTTTAAAAATTATTATTTTATATTAAATCTGAGTGTAGTTAGTTAAAATGTTTTTTAACAAACAACATCATTCGTTGATTCATATCCTGCGACAATTTTTAAAGCAACAACAAATAGTGAAACACAAAAACGCGATACCAATTTATAAATCAATCGTTTTGAATACGATACACGAATGTACAAGAATTATACTGAACAATTAAAGCAATAAAAAATATTGTGCAATCTGTGAATGGTGCCCACGTTCGTTTAGCGATAGATCACCAAAGCTCTAGTTACAAAACATTACTCAATCTGGTGGAACCGTTAAAATAGTGCACGTGTAATTGCCTTGTTCCTGTATAAATAAAGTAACACATAAAACTTGTTTTTATATAACGCAAGCCTTTTTTGTCAGGAGTGGGAGAATTTCAGCATTGTCAGCTGACATTAAAACTATGACCTAAAATACATTTTAATATTTGAAATAAGTTTTTCTACAGATTAATTTTTTCTACAGAAAAAATCACAAGAATCGCTTCAGTGGATTCAAAGTTAAATCTACAAACAATTCTTGTAGCTGCCTGTACTTTTTTTTCTTCATTCTCTTCTCACGTTTTCTACAGCATATTATAACTTATTTTTTGGCGATTATTCCATCTTTTATGATAAAAATTTAACAAGACTAAATAAAGAAAAGGAAGATTTGAACAAATAAAAATACTAAAATAACTCAAAAACCCCCGGGCCGATTTCAAAAATTCTTTCACCGTTAAAAAGCTACGTTTTCAGTGAATAACATTTTTTATTCGCAGCAGCTAGTTTTTAATATAGTTTTGAACCATACAGATGTTGAGTATTTCCAGCACAACACATAATCCATATTCATTAACATAATCAAAGGCTATCAGCGTAATCTGTGTTTGACAATACAATTACTGTTCTATGAACAATACGTGTATAATTAACATTAACTTAAAATATCGATACTAATATTATCTATAAGCGGAAGTATGATGTGGAATTTACATGTTAAACTCGGAAAATGTTGGTAATATATGCCATATAAAGTTGGACAAGTTTTTTCCTACGATAGCTTTGAAAAAAGGCACTTCAATATGTAAGTAAATTGATATTTGGCTTTGATGTTTTAAAACTATTTAGAGATTTTAATTTGTGATATGTGATGATAGTTAAATCATAAACGTGTTTGTGAACATGCGATATTCAAGTTATAAGTGGTATAACTTCACCAAAGCTTGTACTTATACGTACCTATTTGTGTGGATAACCGCAAACGATATTTACTATTCATATTTGCGCTTCAGAGAGGTCAAGTGACGCGATGAGTAAAATTGTCGGTTACCGCTGTTTATTTAGGACGGGTAACCTAGGGTTATCTAGGACTTTCAACACTAATAAAATGTCAGTCTTAATTTGAAACCGCGATAGTCTTTTTTTAATAAACTTATTTTAGAAAGGAAAAAGCAATCCATTGCTTTGACCGGGAATATAAAAACCCATCATTATATTACGGAAAAATATAAAATGCGATTGTTATGCGATCTATTGAAAGTTAGACCATATAAATATTTTCTTCCGTACTTAGTCTGAGTAAGTACTAAAGCCATACATAGTATAGCATTTAAACCAGAAATGTCCACATTGAAATAACAGTTTTATTTAATAAAAGTTTAATAATAGATTGCGGCATGCGTCGCGGCCATACTTGACCATAATTTTGAAATAACAAGGCCAAGTGAGGGTATTTACAGTGCTTGGCACGTTTGTTGAGAAAATAAGAAAATGCTCACGCAGTGTGCCTTAGCGTTGGATTTATGCGCGGGACACAAAATAGGATTTAGGTAAAATAAGACATAACTGGGCCCCATAGTAATACTACATTATGGATCAACTCGTTATTTACATGACGCCCTTAAAATGTGGCGTCGTGCATATAAACATTTTGTCTTACGACCATTTTAATTTAGCTGCATTATTGTTTGAATTAGTCAGTAATCCTTTAGTATAGTTGTAATTAAGTGTTATCCAGAAAATAATATGGTAAAAGAAATGATAAAAAGAATCGAAGTGCTTTTTATATATATACACTTTAGTATAATTTGTATACTTAAATCGACAAGCCCTCCGTTAATTTCCAAAGAAAATTAAAATGACGTCATATTCTTATCATTGTATAAGTAGAGGCAAAACCAATCTTATATAATTCTATTCACCCCATCATGTTCTATAAAATATGATATTCTACTCACAAAGGCCATTACCAATCTTATAAATTAAAATGGTAGACGCGACCGATGTACAAAGTCTCAAGATATGTACTTTAGACAATAAATTGCGTTTTTATAAGAATACCCATTGGCCGCCGCTAGGGGGCGCGGGCGCGGGCGCGGGCGCGGGCTCATCGAGCGAAACTAATGACATTTTATTTCTCTGGAGAATGCATTAATTTCATTTGTTAGCACATCGATGTCGGAAGAAGAGCATTATTCTCAATTTTACGTGGAAGTAGATTTTTCTTAAAACAGGAAACCTATTGCAGACGATCCTCGGAATTGCTGTATATTGTCCGTTAAAAGAAAATTGTGTTCTAAGAAGATCAGACCAGTTACTATTAAAATGTGTTTTTTATTTTCTTATTGGATTTTACTTTAAAAAAAACCCTATACAGAAAAGTCATTAAATTATTTTTAATTAAGGCATGGAGTCCTTACTTTAAAAAAAATTAACAGTAGCCTTGTAAAATATGTCTTAATATCAATCAAAAATTTAGTAAGGTAATAAATTTAAAGGGCAAGTTATTCCCAAACTCGGAGAAGTCTCGTAGTCAACGTTTATAAAACACCTGTCAAAGTAAACACTTGTGTCATTACACTACATGTATGCATGAGCATACGATCTTAGACAAAAGTAATTCCGTCTGACTGCCTTTTAAAGTCAACCCGAAGGTGGCGGATGAATTATAGAAAAGCGTCGGGACATTCTCCAGGAGTTGCTGCTCCGTCGCGGTCGCACCATTCTGAATAAGTAATTTTTACCGTCTGCGCAGTTTTACAAACAAATTAACGGCTTAATGTTGTTATTTTAATAAAAGTTCGTTGTTAAGTTTGTGCGGAGTTACATTTTTACGACTCTTGCCAGTGCTGTTGCGGGGTTGTTTATGTTTTCAAATATCCAACTCATTGCGAGGTTGCTTTAAGATTTCGTATTAAAAGCAGAACTGTACTCAATGTCTCAACTGTATTATTCTGGGAGCAGTTAACAGACTGAATGAGCTTTTTATAAGCATACACAAATATGAAATAAGTTTTAGAGTTCGGCGGCGAGTGCACGACACACCTCTACACCTCACTCTCAATACTAATAATACTTTACAGGATGAGCATTGCTTATTATTTTCATTCTAAAACTGGCCTTTAAAATCGAATAACTTCCAGGTTTTGTTTTAATTTTTTTAACGCCTAATCTAAACAGTTAAATCTACTTAAATACTTAACATTACAAGATAGAATTAAGTATATCTTAATCTGCTTAATCATTAAATTGGTATTACATTGTACAGATAGCAAAGCTGATGTTACTCGTCAAGGGTGTTTAACTTGTCACCGACAGCGCGGCAGCCAAAAATACAAAACCTTTTCTTGAACCAACAAACAACTTTATTCAAAACTTATTTACATATTTACACTAGTAATCTCTCAAACTATATCAATTACATCTTGCTTGATGCACACTTCATTGTCTTCTCTGTCTTTTTACATATCTTTTCTTTAACTAAACATTCTAAAGTCTTGGTGACCAGTATGCAACCTCTTTGGCTGTATTCCTACTTCTTGTCAGCCAAAGAGGTTGTATTTTGCACTGAACAAAGGGAGGGGTATAAAAATAAAATCAACAATACCTGTGTGCGGATGTTTTAAAGTAATTCAAAGAGTAGTCTAATGCAAACGTTAATAGTCCGCTCGCAACAGATGGGAGCGACGCGACTCGCCGGCCAATTGTCGTGCAGAACATTCGTAATTTTAAAAGCAAAATGAAATAAACCGCCCGTTCGGTCGCAGTACATAAATTTCATGTTTGCTTCGGCCGGCGAACTGGCAGCGGATATTAATCAGCGGATATTGAAATATGTTGTTTTTTGGGCCGATTGATAAACGGCCCGCGCCGCCCGCCGGATTAAACATTGACGCCGCGCGCTCAATTATTGCACTAACGTCCACACCCCCGGCCTCGGCAACGGCATACACACATAAATCGCCGCTCTGACGCGCCTAATGAAGGTAAACATGAGGCCTTACCAACAGTTGCTCGCTTAAATACCCGCCATTGAAACTCATGCGTCATTCGTTTCAGTATCATCTACATGACCTCGCCTGTAGATTATCACATGTATAGGTACTTCACATACTTTATGTCAAATAATCATAAATATTAATCGACACCAGAAAGTTACTTAAGGATTGCTTATGAGCGGGTTAAATAAATGGAGTCAATTATTGTATCCTCTGTTAGTAATAGGGATACGAGATGTCGTTAACTTCAAATTATCGAAGTGAATGAAGAAGAGAAAAAGAAGTAAAAGAAGAGCCAGAGAATGATATAATATTACCAAGAATTGGGTAATTCAGAATAAACTTAACATATGGGACAAATTTATTATAAATTAAACTTAGCAACTTCCTACGAGAAATTGCCGAGACATTGGAAAATTTATTCTACTTAGAAGAATATTAAGCTAAACGTACATTTTCATTAAATATCAAGGCGGGCAAAACGGGAATGCAGGTTGTCGCAGCGAGCGACTGCGCGCACAAGATTTATGATGCAACCAACAGGCGAATATTGAAAATCTAGAGTACTCAAGAAACCGCCGGATGCACTGCGTACAAAGGGAGTGGGCGACTAACGTCTCACTTGAGAGCTTGATTAAGAAACACAAACATTAGCAAATAATGGTATTTGTGCCCGAATAAATTAAACTAACGTAGTAATATATTTGACAGACTTGCTAAATACATTGTTTTAGTAATTAAATCACCATCATTATTTTGTACATTAAAGATTTTGTCGATATTGATGCGCACACAAATAATTCTCCTATAGTTTCCCCTCTATGTTTACACTAGCTTTAGCCTACGATTTCGTCCGCGTGGAATTAAAAAAAAACTAAGTAAGTAAGGAGATACGTTCTAAAAAAACCACCATCCATCCACCTAAAATGTCGCATTCATAATATAAGTAAGAGTAAGATTAAGTAAAGCATGAAGTATGATTTGAAAATTATTTATATAAGTACTTAATAAGTTCGTTATTTAGCTATAAAATAAACGAATAACAAATTTAAAACTTATTATTATTTATCTTTTTATCTTATTATTTTGTTAAGAATGTTCTTTAACGATATTACGTAAGCAAATTTTCGCTTATAAAGATTTAAAGTTTTACCCAAAAGTCGTCAAAGAGTCACCGAAACTTTTGAAACGGTTTGCGAAAATGAGCCCGAACCCCTACTTCTAAATTACTTTTACTTCAAAAACTTAAAAAAACAGATTTTTACGTATCTCCTTGTAATATGAATAAGATGTTAGGGTCTTTTAATGTCACTTAAAGTTCTAACATAAGCTTAATGGTAAGTGATTTATGAATGTGTGTATTTAAAAAACTACCTACAATTTCTATAATCTTCATAAATTAGATGTAGCTATCTTTATATTATACAATTCCAACGGACCTAGAAAAATTAGTCACACTTTAATTTTTTATTTGAAAAGAACTTTCGTCAATGCTAATGTATTCTTGCGTCATTTTATATGACTTCGACAATGTAGGTTTCCATAAAGAATAATTTTTAGGTGGTTGTACTATCATTTTACTAATTTTGTATGTAAGTAACAATATTGAGTAACAAAGTAATAAAGAATTTCATGAATATTAATTATTTCTCACTTTGATATCATTTACGATTCAAGTATCAAGGGAGTTCGCCCGCACTGCTTCACATTTATTCATTTAACAACCATATTTAGCGTTTGTTATTGGATTAAGCAATGTTATTGTTCAAATTTTTTTAATTCAACAAATACAATTAAATTAAGTTACGAAATTTACGTAGTTATCATAAACACAAATTTAATTGTAACTGTCAATCCACTGTGACAAAAACTGGTCATAAAGTTTTATATCCTTTTCAATACCATATTTTAATCCATTACATAAAATAATACTTATAAAAATCCATTAAAACAGGCTACATATCTGTTTAGAAGGGAAAAACGGGCGTTAATACAAGCACGCCTGTTAAAAAAACGCTCGAGGTGATGTGAGCTAGGTGTTTTATGTTTTACTTTAAGCAGCAAGGAGTAAGTGAGAGGTCCTTTTGACAAGAGGCTCCGGCGTAGCTCGCAGTTTCGCATCATTAATCTCGAGGAAAACACGGCGGCCAACACGCCGTATCTTGATGCAATCGCTACTAGATTATCGCAAATATGTTAAATACTTATTTTGAAAGCTTCACTATTTCAAGGTGAATTGAATGCAGATTGAAACTAACTGGAAACCAAATTGAACATGCTTGGCTTGTCTACTAGTTTGATAGATTTTAAGAATTAATATTTATTATGCCAATAAACGCTATAGGTGAATATTATTAGCCTGTTCCGTACATCGTTTTATTATAACATCCTTCAGTGTATTGCGCCCATGGTTTTTTTCCTCAAGCAAAATAGGTTAGTGGCCTTGGCGTCGGCTGGCATCCACTAAACAGTTACGTATTTATTTGTTCGTTTGGGCAACATTCACAATGCTTAGTGAAGTTTCCATTTTGTCCGCTGCGTCACGTACGTGACAAACGACTCGTCTTAGGGATCGCCAAATATCGTTTAGTACGTGCGTGGAGAAAACCAACCCGCTGGGTAAATAAAATAAATCAAATATATAACTAACAGACTGTTTCCAAAGTAAAATAATTCCTGACACCATCAACTTTATTTTCTTTGGAAATAAAAATGTCTATCAAAATTTTCCACTTAATAAACTGCGCGAACAAGATATTTCTGTACGAACGCGTACCTTTTATTTTTGCTGACAAGAGTATTTATTAATCTTTTATAAGAAAATATGTAACGTAACACGTTTGCCGTTTTCAACAAAATAAAAGAATATTTCTTCTATTTCTCTATGCCGATAAGTGAGCAACAAAGGCGGGAAAGTATTTTACGCCGTCGCTTTTATATCCAATGGAGATGAGGCCTTATGCGTAAATAACATTATGTGTGTACATCACATTAGCGGGCGCCGGGAACAGTAATATCATCATGTTCTTTTCTGTGTCGCACCGTACGCTGACCCCATATAAATAAGGTCCTTATCCAGTTTTTCAAAGACGACTCATGTTAACACATATTCCGAAGTCGGGGAGAAGTTTGCGGGCTCCGGCCGGCCCAATTTGCTTCAGTGACACCGGCCTACGGCTACGCCTGACTGGGAACTAAGAGGCCGCCAGGTGTGTTTTATGGTTTCAACTATGACAATTTAAGTTCGCGGACTCGGCAACTTTTACTTTTCTACTTATACATTTATAGCTAATAACGTAATAGAAGATTATTTTGCAAACGCTATGAGATTACTTTTGATTAAATTACTCGCAGTTCGGAAAATTGTCTCCGGGAAGAAGATATTTTTCTCGGTAACTTTGATCTAGCTGACAGGTATAAATCAGTGTAGGTAATATATCCACATTGTGTCGACAATGTTATATATTGCTATTTTTCTACCAAAATAAGATAAAGTGTAATAAATAAATCACTTCCGATATTAGCGATTACACATTTCATCATTTTCGTTTATTTATGAAGCTAGAAAGTAATAAGAGCTAATCTAAGAAGAAATACAATTTAAAAACCTCAACAGAACTTGCTAATATAAGGTGTGTACGCATAATTGTTATCACTTAAAGTTTACCAGCCAACTATGAAGACGAATCCATTTACTAAGTTGAATATAATTACAAACAAAGTGGATTTCAGTTCAATCACCTCATTTAAGATAATAGGTTTGTTTACCGAGATGAACACGTACTTTGTTTCGAAGCGATCGTCTGGAACTTTTCTTGCTGATGTAATCATGGAAAAAACTTTAGTGGATAAACCGCTCCGGCGGCGTACATTTCGGAATTGCGAAAGCAATAAATAATGAAGCGGCCAAATAGTGCACGAGATTAAACGGCGGAGCACGTCCTTAGTAAACTTTCGATTCCAATTCGGTGTCAGTCGATATTAAATTAAAAGTACCCACGCATTCCTCCCGCGTCTTTTTCCTGTCCATTTGCAAGGACTGTGTAGAATCCGGGGTCACATCTCGTTTCTAACGCCTCTAAGCCATGATAGTCATAGTATGGATAAGATGATTAGAAACTAAAAGTTCCGCTTTATAATAATTTCGATTCGTCATTGAATTTTCCACCATTCATCTCTTTATACCATCGACGATACAATCTTATTTTCTACGATCATCGCGTCTGTCTAGATATCAATTGTCGTTTAATAATCATTATTTAGCTTGTTTTAGTTTGCATTCATCCAAACTGGACCACCAATTGGATACTAAACAAAAGTAATTGTAACTACAAATTATTCATGTTTTGCTGTAAATAAATCATAATAACGTATCCATATTGTCCGGTCGGGTCGAGGAGCAAATTTCTAGGCAAGCGATTGAATGGCGACGCATACTTGAGTGATGGCGGACTTTTTTATTTGAATCGTGTTCGTATGCGACCGTCTGCGTCCCAACGCTGTGCCGGACGACAGTTTGCTGTTTCACATTACCCATACTACCCTGAACATTAGATGGCCGTCCATACTTACCTTTTCTCTCATTGTTCAGTAAAGTAACATTTTGACAAAACTTTTAGTCACTTTGTTAAAGTTGTTGTGAACAACAACAAATACTGTGTTAACAAAATAATTAATTACATGATCACACCATTAGCATGTCACAGGAGAGTTTATGATTTATCTTTGTTAAACATATCTAACTATTTTAAGTTTTAACTACTACATAATATAGTGCGGTCTCGTCACAGTCTATTTTGCTTACAATAGTAAGCAAAATAAATATTCAGGTGCGCTTCTACATCAAAAAACAAGAAGTGAATTTACATGTATAGGTTTTATGAGATGTTTTCATGTTTTATTTAGAAAAGTCGTGTGGCCCCCGCGTGCCGTAGCGACGGCGGGGACGGCGACGTGTGAGCTACATGCCTCGACAAGGTCGCGTGACCGTCTCCTGAATTTTAATGCTATGCTGCCTTTGATAGCTGTAAAAATAATTTCACGAGATAGCTTCTATGGTAAACCTCTTCTCCCTTTCATATCGCATGCATGCACTGCCACACAAAGATATCTTTATGTTACTTTACGTCGCCCGGCTCTCATAAAGACGTTTCCAACGAACAATATCTCTCTACAATCTCGTTTACTTTGTTCAGAAATTCAAAGCAGGAAATACAAGTATTGTGTGATATGTTGTAATCTGTTTGTGCACGACGCGTGGTGCCATCCGTGTAACGCTTGGACGTTTCGGTTTCCTGCGTCAGTTCTATTTTCTGGTTGTGCCTCCATCACATTTTCGTTAATAGACGTGTCAGTAAATTTGCGTTTTCAATTCGGCGTCGGTGGCGATGTTGGGGGCGGCGGTTTCAATCAAAACAGGCACGCACTCGCTCCACATCCTCACCAGCCTTGCCTTTTAGAATAAGAATTGTCTTTTTCGCAGTACTCACTGACTGATCGACAAGTATGGAATCTACTTTTTTTTAATACAGCCTTGGTTGAGTTTGATTTGTAATAGTTAATATCTTAAATAATTCATTTAAGATAATCCTAGAACGTGTGAATTAAGCGAAAAAAAATGAAGTTAATTCAGACAACTGTAAATTTAGTTTCACTTCTAATCAAGTCATTAAAACCTTACAGATGTTAATCTGTGTGTGTACTCATTGTTTGTTAAGACATAGACTATATTTAATTAAAATGCATTATTCTTAGATTATTCTAGTTATTAGTTCCCTTATAATCGATGATGTGTTAAATACATTAACGCAAATAAAAGATAATTGATTTAGCTAATCAATTACAAGACAGATTACTAAATTTAAATATCGACGTTGTTTACTTTTAAAATTGATATTGCCGATTGTGAAAGACGATCTCCATATTAGGGGAGCCGGCTCCCGCCCAGGGCACTGTGCCCACCCGCCATGAAATTAAAGCCGACTCGCGCCGAACGAGTGATTGAATAATAAACGAAAGAATTCGCGTCCTGCCCTTGTATTACGTATTCATGACGACTGGCCCCGTGGACGACGGCGAGGCGCGCTGCGGACCTGACGCCATGAGAGCCCATCTGTCGCTGCGCCGCGTAGCGCCGACTGTAGCGCAATAAAACTTTGAATATATAACTGTTTTCAACGAGTACGCTGTAGCTTATAAGAAAGTGTATAGTTACACGTACACATATATTATGAGCAGTTTTTGCAATCAGAAGTTAGTTTATTCCGAAATCACGTTAATAACACGCTAACATTTTAGTAACAATAACATTACTGGTTAATTTCAGAAATAATTTAATTAATTTCATAGATTGGTCACTCGGCCATCAAAAAGTAATCATACAGACACTCAGTCGAGCATATTATCGTAGCAGAAAACGATACAATCATCCGCCGAGACTGTAACGTATCGAAATCCCACGAGCCCGACCGCAGGGTAACTTAACCTGAAATTAAATCAAAGAGGGGCTTAACCAATCAGGCCGAGTGCTATCATTGAATCGGCAAAGAAACACTAAAATTACTTCTTGATGCGGAGAAACGAAGATTCATCGTAAAAGTGGTTGGTGAACGCACGACGAGGGAAGAGCGGGGCGAGATGGCAGGGGGAGAGTGGTCGTCTGAACGGTTTTCCGTGTTCCGCCGAGGTCCACGGCCGGCGATTACGCCGCACGTAGTCTCTACCTCGGACTGTGCGGCCCAATGGCTTTAATGTTGTGTTTAAAACATGAAAAACCATTCCGGTGATGCTGTAAATGTAAACTGAGAAATTTATTTCACAATTTGTAACGTACCTTCAGCTTATGTACCTATTAATGTTGAATTATATTGATTAGTTGAAAAGAGTACCTACATGTTAATTTAACTGCAAAACTAATTGAGCATCACACTAATTCCATAAGCTTTAGTTATTCTTCCATAAAGAAAATACGACTATAATAAAATTAAGATATTTAATATTTATTCAAAAATTAGCTTTAGTATAAGCTCTTTGTAATTACCAACGGGACGCCAGACGTACTAAGTGCGACGGAATAACAAAGGGTCGGTTAGTTTACGGTCGTGCTGGTGGCTGCCACCTGGGTCATGTCTCCTTTTACTTTACTCCGCAAAGATTAAGTCCCCCAAAATTTCCTCGAATACGTGGCGCCCCCGCATTGAAGTGAGTCATTTGGCCCTGTTTACTAGATTAGGGATTTTTTTATATCAGAACAGCTTTCTAGAGACCCGACCCCGCTTAAAGTGATGTGTAACAACCGCTAAAATACCCAGCATTTTCTTTTACGACGAAGAAATTTAATTATTGCGATGTGTTCATTTTTTGGATAGGACACGATTAATGCGAAGGATTTCTGTATTTAAGACCTTCACTGTATAATACTATTTATGGGTTATTTTTTTACTTTTATGAGAAAGTATTATACTAAATAGGTTTTTAATCTTATAGTCTTATTATGATTGTGATGCAAATGATTACGTACGTCTACTCAATGTTATTTAACAGAAAATAAGATTTATTTTGCATTATGGCGTGAAAAAACGTTAATCGACCAGAAAGATAGTTTAGTTCAGCCAACTACTATGCCCAAAATAAAAAACACAAGTTAAGAACCGAAATAATATTCAAAGTAGGAATATCTTCATGATCGTCTATATTAGCTTTAAACTTGACTAGCAATTATTAATGGTGTAATAAAAGTCAATGGTGCAATAAATCACAAAATTCAATAGATACCCTCAAAATTTACCCCGTGGAAGCGAGGGCAGTCGTAAAACGAGCCGCACATTTGTACCACACAAGGTCATCCCTACAGCAACGAGGGAGGCACCAGTTAAATAATATTAAAAATCTTCTTACCGCTTGAAAGAAGATGGTTTCATTGTTGTTAAGACTAACGCAATTATTCTAAGAAAATTTAATCAATACTGTTTAGAGTAAACTTGATAAAATAGGGTAGTAAGTTTCTGAGCTTATAAAAAAGATTATAAATACCGAAAACTTTTAGCTGGCGTGCATTTACAAGCATTGCGTGCGGCCGCGAGCTATGTAACTTTAATTTCAAGTGAAGCCACACAAGTTCATTGTCATGTATGCATACCAGCTTACTTGTATTTTTATAAACGCTTGAATATAATAACATGTTGTAAACTGTGCGTTTCTATACCTATAAAATTTAATTAAAACATATAGTATTTTCCCCTTATTTGTAATTAATTTATTGGAAAAAGAAACTCTATGCGTATTTTATGAAAGTTATAAAATATATCCTATACCAAAATATAAACATCAAAAAAATCATCACGCGAAAGGTTTCTCTATTATACATTTTAACAACAAAACATGGCGTCGATACAAAGCTTTTGTCGCGTCGACGTCGCGTCGTGTAAATAGCCCTTCAGATGATCGTGCCCTAAAATCCAATCAGCTATTGAATTAACCCAGCCCGTGTGACGGGAATACGGATTCGGCTGTCCTCACGTCAAATGTTTATCTTCCATCAGCCGAGGCGTTAGTGTAATGCTAGTTTCACACGAGGTCAGAATAGACGCAGAGCAACAGGACAGGGTAGTACTGCTTTTGTTTAATCACACACGATATAGAACAATACTATTTTATTCAGTAAGTGCATTTAATATAGGTACTGCACGGTTTACTATTCTGCTTCAGTTACCCCTTTTGTGAAACTAGCATACTAGCAGTACTGCCTTTTTTTCTATTGGTCTTCGTCACGATGCTATGCTACCCACGTGTGAAGCTAGCATAAGTGCGAGTGGTGCGTGTAATGGCAGCCGCACGGCTCATCAGGCACGATGGATCTCTGGTCTCTGCTGAGTCCGACGAGTAATCACAGATTACGACGTCCACGCCCCCGAACTCGATTCGTCATGATTTTCTGAGAAAATATTTGTAATTTTGTATATATTATGCTAATCTAAAATACGATGTCTTGTGATTATGATTTTTTTTATTAAAACAATCCTGATCCTAAAATGAGAACACTTGGTTGTCAATATCATTTTATTACCATTATTTTTGTAGTTTTCTTTCTTTTTTAATAGCTTTTGAACTCCGAGTTCAAAAATTTTAGAGTTTAATTATGTACAATAGTGCCGGTTGTGGTTCCATGGATTTATGAAATACGAGTAGTTTATATTCAGTTATCTTCTGCTTAAAACCTACTTATTAAGTGAGCTTAATACCATTCGCTTCTGCATATAAATTAAATTACATACGTGAAAAGTGACATGACGTCATAATGATTCTCTATAGACTACAACACGAAGTAATAAAATTTAAAATGGGCGCATCTTTCTTTATCCCGAATCTAATAAGGGTGCGCTGCTGTGAAGCAAAACATACATATTTTCCGGGATACGGGCTAAACAGCGACCTCTGGCGGACAATATTTTGCTCGGCTTCCGCGATATCGGTTTATTCAAATGCTCCATGTCCGACCCGGGCTCAAAGAATCAACCTGCATAACATTATACATATTGAAATTCTTCCACCCTCGAGTAACCGCCGTGTATTATTCTATGAATATGTTGATGCCATAAACAACTTCATATTTATTGGTAATATTGATGAGCTTATACAATATCTGGAGTACTCGACACAGATTAATGTGAAACAATTAAGTCCGCGTTTCGCCCATAGCATGAAAGGTATTAAAGTCTTCTTTTGTTCTGACTGTGAACAAATGGATTGAAATGACACGAGAAACTAAATAAAAAGCCTTACATCTCTTTCTTATACTAGAATAGACTACATTTATACTTGTGATATATTACATTTTCGACATTGGTAGAGTCCTCAGCTATATTAGCTGCGCGAATGGCCCTCTCTACCAGTTTTATACCACAAGCTCACAGTTTTCATAAAAAAATCTGTTAAATCTTTCATTTATGTTAGGTATGTCCTCTCATCGGGTTTCATGGTCGAGATTTTCTTCAGGGAATAGAAATTCATGGTTGTATGGTTGTGAAAATATCAATCGGCGCTGAGGGCCGACACAATCCTCTCACATTATAAGCAGCAGACATCAAAGAGCGTCACACAGCGACTACTTCAAAAGCAAAATTTTATCGGTGACATTTACATTTTTATTGGCAAGCTAGGACACCGCATGCAGGCTTTGCCCTGAAACGTAAGTGATTTTGGATTTTGTGATGTGTATTTTATTATCTGGTTTTATGTATGTTCAATATGGCCTCGTATTACCATAAGGGAAACATTACAGTCGTGTTTAAATAAGTTTACATAAAATACATCCGCGTTTTTTACGGAAGATACATTTTCGCATAGGAAACATTGTTTTACAATACAAGTTAGATGTTCTCTAATTTTTATCTCAAAATTTATAATGAAAATATGTAACATTTTAACTGATGCTGGGCGAAGACATTACTCTACCCAAGGCGATAAATTATAATTGAGTAAAGTTTCATAGCAATTCGTTGTATAAATTTCGAACGATACAGGAACATCCGAGCGGAAATTTTCCTAATTTATAGTTATCGTCGCTGCCTTCTCTGAAATATACCTGAGCAGTTTGAATCTGACCACTGCTTCAATATTTACGAGTATTACATCCTAACATGTACGAAAATGTAACATGAATCAGTTACAGTCTACAGTGGTAGAGCC
>LD699455.1:3611253-3622754 GCA_003118335.3 Papilio memnon
CACATAATAACAACCAGATTATGTAAATGATACCATACACAGTACACGAAGCCATAGACAATACTGTTTGGATACACATCTCTGAAACATTCTACAAAAGATAAAATCTCTTATGCCTGTTATTGAAAGAAATAGACAGGAATTCATTCTTCCTCGATTTGTGTTTGCTAAAAATCACATGCACATTGTAACAAGACAAATTACGCAAATAACTACTAAAACATTTTTAAACATTCGTTAATTGTTTAAATAAAAAACAATGGCAATTCATTTGAATCATTGTAACCATTATGCTATCACCGATTAAAATAAGAGATACAAGCCTTGGATCTAGGGCCACGCACATTGTGATTACATTGACCCTCAAACCTAACCCTAAGGGACAAATGCGAGTTACCTATAACAAATCTGACCTTTCTATTCTTTTACAATTTCAAGGAATACTTTGATACCAATTACTGTATTCTTAGGATGTTCTAGGACAATAATTAAATATGTAATGTAACATACAGCAACAAATCGAATTAATTTGAATACTGTTTGTAACATTCATCATAATACCGGCTACTATTAGAGGTGGACAAACCTTGGACCTAGGTACACACACAATGTCATTACGTTAGTTCTTAGACTTATTAAACTAACCCTAAAAGATGAATGCGAGGTGAGATCTATTGTAACAAATCTGACCCTTCATTACTTACTTTAAGGAACTCTCGGATGCCATCTACATATTGTTAGGAAGAACTAGGTCGATCATTCATATTGTCATAATAGCCGTATGGCAACTGGCTATTCAATCCAGTTTAAATCTTTGCATTGACAATCACACTAGAATAGATAATAGTAGGCATCTCTTGAAGTCAAATTCAATTCTAAAAGCCTATTATTCTTTATTTCAAGTTTTATTTTTCTAAATGTACTAAGAAAACTTGGTTTCAAATTCATAATTCACATCTACATACTTTTATTACAAAATCTTTCGACGTATCGTATAGTAAACAAATAAAGTCATCGTTATTTTCAACTAGAGTAAGTCACGAACGATTCAGATACACACGGCATTTGGCTTTGGACCAAAATTTTAAGCAAAGTGAGTTAATTGCTTGTTAGTTTTTTATAAATGCACTCTCCTTGATTATTTGAACACTAAATACATTTTACTTCTATTTAATTACAACGATAAGAATTGAACCACATATTGTTTATAGAATCGAGAAAAGCAAAAATTAATAACATATATGTTAACCTTGACGGTTATAATCTGTGTGTTGACACAAAAACAAATAATTCATTAATCATTTAAAGAACCATAGTATATTTCAAAATACCTCGTTTATTGTATCACAAGTCATTGGTTCTAAGAATAAAAATGCCACCTTTCAAATTGTAGATGCACATAACGGCTTACGATTTATTTATTGAGATTTACAGGTCTACCCTCTCAGGATGAGAAAAAGACAGACGAAGATGACGCAAAACATGAGCTTTGTGACGTTCATTTTGATGCAAGAGTAATTGCGCTAATAGGAGACGCTTAAGTAAGACAATATCTATCAGGTAGACGACTAATAGAATGAGGAAACCGAGAAGCAACGACCATGCACCTGCATTTACGAAATTGAAGTATGTGCGGTAGGTCAGACTTTAGGGTAAGAGACGCGACAGACGCGCACACCTTTCCCTAAACTATCGCACAACTGTTTAGTCGCGCTTTGATTCCTATTTGCTTATATGGAGGTGCGCACACTACTTGATTTTTAGTTGTGCAACTAAACTGTTGAATAGGCTGCGAAACAATCGACAATTGCACAACAGTTGTGCGATAGTTTAATCAAAGTTGTGCGCCCGCTCTTACGGTATTCCGTAACCAAACATTCTAGGCAATAGCTATGGTACTCTTAACAATCGTTTGAATATTTTATTGTGCCATCACATATAACATAATTAGTGGTGTCGACTCCACGGTATTATATTATATAATCCTGCTAGTGAATAAATCACTTAACATATAAGTAGGTTTATAACTTTGTTGATATTATTGTCTGATTTATTTGTACTCGAAGTGGACTGAGTCTACACTAATGTACGTGCCATTCAAATCATAATGTCACCGTTCGTCAAACAGAGTGCACACATCTATATGGCAACATGGCCGTGTTAACTACGTACCTGCCGCGAACCATATGAATAAACATCAAGGTGAAACCACAGCGCGGCGTCACCGCGGCGTGCAATTATCATATATCAGCTATTATAAATTTGTACTGATTCTCATCAATCTGTTGTTGCATAATTACGAAACCTCCGTTAATGATAGTTTAATCTATTTATCGAAAAAGCGCAAATCGTTTTGTCAATTTTACTTCATCGACGTCATAGTTGTTGAAAATAAATCGAGATGTCAAATATGTCGGTTTACATTTATCAACAATTCCTACTAAATGGTTATCAGTAAATTCGTTTATCTAATCCTCTAGGTACCTCTTTAGCATAATGAGAAAATATATATGTAGATAGTTACCAACTCGAAATTAGCTTCGATTTCAAAGACTCAAAAGTAAAAATCACATAAATTTGTATTTGTAATGTAAAGCTATTATATATAAAATGCTTTTTAGAACATTATTATTATTTTCTTTCTTATTCTTTTTAAGTAAATCCTTATAATTAATACGAAGATTAAGCAATTGATTAAAGCACTTTCGTCTTGACCTAGAACCTCTAAAAATGCTAACTGCAGTTAACTCTTTATTAGATTTAATAAATTACATAGACGTAGTGCAAAAATATTCGATACGTCGCACTGAGCGTTTACCTAAACACTTCAAAAGTTACATTTTATCGTTTATCAATATGTGACAATGGCTCGCTTCGTTATCGCAAATATTTTCACGAGATATGTAGGTAGAAAAAATGAACCTACCGTCGATATTTCTCCTTTTTCGATTCCACCGGTATCAAAACCGGCTCCGAAGACTTTGATATACACCATTCGTTCACTGCACTCACAGTGAGGAATTCAGTGTCAGGAGCGTGGCATACTTCGGAGCCGAACTCGTCCGAGGACACGGTGATGCTATCATACTTCTGATACGGCACCATGTCGAACGAGGATATTGACTTAATACTGACATTGTCATAATTACAGCGTTCACCGGATCCACCGGAAGCGTCAGAAACGTTATCACCTTCATCACTTTCATACTCATTGATTAACGTATCGGTGGAATGATCAGTCGATAGTGTATCAGTTCTTCCATCGTCGTTATTGACTACGTAGTCTTCGCCGGACTCCGCTTTATCGCTGTCGGTGGAATCGCTACCGTTATCAGTAGATGATGACTCCACACTCGCAGCCTTTGTTTCTTCTTCATTGTCTGAAACTTCCGAGGTCTTGAGTCGCAGTAACTTTTCCAAATCACTTTGTTTTACACCGTAAGACCAATGCGTTTCACCCGTATGTCCTTGACTTCCGATCGTAGACTTCTTTCGCATGACCGGTGGTTGTCTCGTTCGTCGCAATACGATGGGTGAACTAGGAGGTGTAGCAAATGAGAACTGAATATCTTTGGTTATGCTTTCATCGGGAGCAGGTGATTTACTATCGATAGAAGAGCTATCGTTGAAAGGTTCGGGCGGCGGAGGAGCGGGTCTGTGCGGCTTTAGCGAGGAAGATTTTCTGTCTGACGCAAATCCCGAAGAACTTGATTCATAACTAATTTCTGACACGTTTGATAAAATAGAATTCACTGATACGTTCGAATGCCTATCCTGTGAATTAGTCACTGGGCACAAATGTTGAAAATGCATTTGTATAGGATTAACAACACTAGTTAAGCTTCCAAGCATAATGTCTTTAGGTTTCTCCAACGATTCACTAGAACCACCGAAGTTGTTGACGACAGTACGTTCGAAGTGCAATATCATCTCTTTAACGCTGGCTCTTTCTTTCCTAACAACGACATCTTCATCGGTGGTGTCTCCATTTGACAGGAGCTCGTCGTCGAAACGGTTGTTGTTGTCCTCTTGCGTCATAATGGAGTGCTGGCAGTTCTAGTATTGCACAAGCACAATTGTTACGAACGGAACACGAATCATATCAAGGCGCACGTCGAGTGCGCACAAAGGCACGCGCGCGCGCTCGCCTCAACACAACACTACTGAATTAAAATGCAGCGCTCGCGCCCGCTCCCGCGCGGCCTGCGCCTACGTCACACCACGCTGCGGCCACTATCAGCTAAATTATGCCGTATCAATGATTAATTGTTTACACATTTTAATACATATTTTTTTAATGTAATGTAAAATTTTAGTTGTTAATCTTTAGTTCAAATTGAAATGTTTTTAAATTTCATAAAAAATATTACTTATATTTATATACTTACACTTTTGTAGTACCTAGTTAAGTATGGTTGTAGGAATTAATTTAAATGAATATTTACATATTCATTCAAATTCATTCAAATACTTATTTTATTAAGCACAATTTTGAACGTAGTGCTTGTCTGTGACATCTAGACTCCTGAAATCATTTGCTGTGTTCACGCAATTTTTTGTTTTATTTTAATCCGTCCGTGTTATGGAAAAAGCAGCCCTCTACTAATAAAATGCAGATCTGTGTCGTTTGAGAATTTCTTTTAAAATTAAGCAACTTCTTTAGAACATGGCTCCAGCGCACATTGAAGAGATAAGGAAGCGCGGAATGCGCTTGCGCAAGAAATGTTAATAGTACATCGCTTTTGTACTTAATTACATCACTTGAAATATTCACATGCACTTTTTAGTATCAGAAATATTTAAAACTGCGCTCTCGTCATTGATTATATCTTTCATGAGCAATTTGAGATTAATTATAAATGCGGGATTAATTACCTAAATTTTATTCTTATATTTGATACTAGCTGTTCCTGTGCGGCTTCATCCGCATGAAAATATCTAATTTTATTCTTTATTTGTCAAATTATCAATTGCAAATGTCAAAATGACATAATGACATGACAAGATGACAAATCATTGCAATCTTGCTTCCTTGATGTTGGCAGCAACTTATGGTCTCTTTCCCACATTTGGATTTTTATCCAAAATATTTACCCCTAAGTTTAATGGCGTGAAAATATATAGCCTAAAGCGTGACATAAGTGTAGGGCTTTATGTTAAAAAAAGAATTATTCAAAAATATGCTGTAATTGCCGACATCTTAGACAACAAAGAAGTGTGTGTTTACGCTTTATTATATTAGTATATATAGTATAGATAGGAACAAGATATTTAAAATTTTCTTAAAATTTGGTTGGTGTTGTAATCTTAGACGTGTTATCTACATCACGTCTAACGTTTGATACTATCCTGGTGGGTTTAAACTTGAATTTTTATAAATAAGTGCAAAAAATCAATAGTTTATCTTATATTAAATGATCCCCCAAAACAAGATCAAGTATTGTACGTCTGTAGATGTACATTATTCTTAAAAACGAACAAGGCGATTTGTTAATATCTATACTGCAAGAACTATTTATCACAAAATTATTTACATTACAACATTAAGTATTTTCATTTCAATAGGAGCTTCTTAAGGATAAAAGAGTGCAAGTAATAAGAAAAAATAAGAAGTGTATGAGAGTGTGCGCCGACGTTGCGTCCGGCCTGCACGGCGTAGCGACCGACGACCGGCGACGCACATGGCCGGTGTGGAGTTCATTCGCATTCGATTGTGCCAGATCTTGAGGAATTACGACAATATTACAAAAAGAAAATTAGCGTACCGTGCGAAATTTACAACGCAAGATTAACCTACTTTAACGCTCATTACTAAACATTCTTGTTACAGGAAATATTAAAAAAAATATGCTTACAAAGCCAGGACCTTGTTAATAACTTAATTTAAATAAAACCTTGTTAGTGTTAATGTTCCTGGTGATTAAGACGAATAAAATGAGCCCCTTAGTGGAACGTATAGTGAGCTGGTGTTTGAAGACGAATATAATGGCGCAGTTTTTATATTAATGTAAAAAAATCCCTTTATCTAACGGAAGTTTTTTTACATCGAGACGCTTATAAAGATTTCATTGATATTAAATTTATCTACAGTTTATCTTTTATTATCACCGTCCTACCAAAAGATCATCTTAAACTATAGTTTTAGAAAAGATAATATGTAAATGGGTATGAGGTGAATTTAACCACATTTTTTTATTAATGGGAACGACTTATTAAGCACTTGTAAGTACAAAAGAGAAAGAAGCAGACAGAATTACGTTGCGTTCTGTACGCCATAATATCCGACGATAGATTGATGATAATGCAATTTTATTGCCCTACTATCACAATATTATAACAAGCCAGCTACCCGCGGCGAGTTTATATTCAAGTACTTTGTTTTACTCATAGACAATTGAGTTTAAAATAAACATATTCAAAGGATGTGACTAATATTTTACTGTATTAAATTAAACATTTAATTATTGTAAATAATAATTTAACTACATTGTACATTCTAATCAACTTCCAGTTGACGAAAGGAACCTTCGACCCCGAATAAAGTAGATGTAGTTTTCGGTTTGCCAGGCCTTTTGGATTCGTCTGATCGGGCTTTATCTTCATTAACAAACCAATCACGGTAACTTTCGACTTTTTGAACCCAATAATCTGAAAAGGAAGAATGCTGTTAACTGCGTATTTTATTTTGTTGTATTAATCAATCACTTTAAAATTATTTTAAGTCCTTCATATACGCTACTTATCATTCAAATTATGTGCTCATCTTTTCTAACAAATGTCGATTTACCAGTTAACTCTTGCAACTGCCCTTCATCTCCTCCATATTCCTTCGGTAGTACTCTCTTAGGTATTTCTTTATACAAAGCCTCATAATCCTGGTTGTGTACTCGAATCTAGACCCACAAATAGACGTAATTAATTTAATTTAACAAATTTAAAAACTAAAGGTGATGACAACATAACCGTGGGTTTCCACCGCTTAAATACTTATATTTATACAGATTGTTTTTGTACTCCTTCTTTAAGAGATAAAGAAGAAAGATAAATAATCCTTACTCACTCTCTTCTTTAATTTTTCACCTAAAAAGGCTTTAAATATAGTATATGCAGCTTCAAAGCCGGTAGGTGTGTTCAAAATGTGATTACTCTTCAGACGAACTGGAAGCGCCTTCTCGAAACAAGTGATTACTTTCTTGGCCAAAGCTGGCGTCCACTGACTCAGCACGTTAACTCCTACATTTTTTATATCAACAATTACCTCCTGGAAATACAAAAAAACAATGTAAACTTTCTGGTCCTTAAAGCAAAGTAATCATGGTACTTTAAGTTCCTTATATGCACTCAAGGTCATTACGTTTTTAATAATAACTTTTACTACATACGAACATAACAATGTCGCCACTACCTTACTGGAATAATAAATCATAGTTACCTCCCCAGACACAGTGAAATTGTCATCTTCGAGCATCATTATTTCAGTGATCATGAAGGCAACTTTTAAAAGGTCCGACAAATTGTACTTCGATGGATTGTAAACGCCGACACGTAAGATGCATATTCTCGGTCCATCTTTCTCCTTGCATTCTTTTAATGGTAAGAAAGCTCTGCAAATACAAAACGTGATACAGTTATTAATCTCAAAATAACAGAACGGAAATTCGAAAGGAGCCTATGACCTTTAAGTCCTTTTCCACTGAATAAAATAATTACATTATTATTTTTTTCGTATTTTAATGGAATGTAAAAAATTGGCCTTACCCTAATTTTAATATTTCTTGTATGTTCGAATCAAGTGGATCCCTGTTGGAAAAAAACTCAGGCACCACAGACCTTAAGGTGTAGTACATATCGAGTTTTTCCTTGCATCTTTCCAAACTAAATTTACTACCACGTAAAAATGCCACTAACCACTGATCCGCTGAAAATAAAAACAAATTGCGCCGGTTTTACGTATCTTTTTATAACCAAATAATATAACAAGACAAAATAATTACATTTAGAAATGCGACTACTATGGATCAACTGGCAAACTATTACAATATCCTCTTGTTAGAACTCCCCCTGCTTCTGTCATAGTTTCTTGATATATAACTAGATGGCGCTATTAAATATTTATCAATTAACTAAATGTAGCTTAAAATTGTAATTATGGAAGAAATATAGTTAAAACCATATTTCTTCCACACAGACTTTAGTCTGCATCATATTAAGTATTTAATAAATAGGTAAGTTTTCCTCGTAAAACACTTAGGTATATTTTGGTTATAAAAAGGTTTTTTTTTACTTACATGGATTTACGGTATGTAAATGAGGCTGCTTCTCAAGCCACGTCTTGAGGGCAGATATATCAGACTCTACGCTGCGAGGATTTTCATTAATTTCCTTTTTGGCTTTCTCCTGTAAAATGTCTGGGAGCGGTCTCACTGTCATTTTAATAGTCTTCCGTTTAAACTGAAATGTAAACATTAGGCACTTTTACACTTGTAGTTCCATTTAACCACTTATTAATCTACAAAAATCACTTAATAGTAACGTAAGACTTTTATGAGGACCGTAATTTATCACTTGGAAGAGAATAAAAACTATTGGTGGAAACGTACCTTAATTTGTTAATGTAACCTTATTTTAAAGTCATAAACAATAACAGCGTCACTAAGCCGCGTCTATCGAGTACACTGACAATACTGAAACTAAGGAAAGGTGGGTCGACTTGGTGATTAACAGCATACTAATTAAATTTACCGACAGGAACGTACGAGTAATTGATGGTCGTGATATTATTTTTCAAATAAGAACGTGTCTATACAGTTCGTACTGAAATGTAAAACTAACTCAATGCCAAATAGTGATTCGCTTCGTGATTGCAGTGTTGCAATGACGAGTGTTAGTCAAGTTTCCATGGCTTGGCTGCGATCAGTTCAATAGCGGGCGCGCGATTATTTCCCGCCGTTTTATATGACTGCTGATAAGATAGTAATATCATATAGGTAATAATTACATTCGCCAGGTATTTAACCGAAGTATCAGTGTATGGTAAGCAATTTTGTGTGTTTTTATAGTTAATTGATACACTTATATTACACCGTATCCTTCTATACTTCTTTTCAATCCATACAAAACGTATCTTTTGAATTGTAGTATCATTCATGCATACAAAGTTATTGCTATCCGTGCACATGCTAACACAATAACACTGTTCAAAGTCCTGCCGATAAGTATAGCGTCAAACAGTTACAACACCCATACATTTCGATGAACAATACACTTGTGTTGTTGATAGAACGCTCTACACTTTTTTTTGTGATTTATTCGTCTTATATTTTAATAGTGCTTTTTTAAATCTTTAAACAAAACTAATCTCTCTTCGGCGTGTTTTTCAAACCAACACTTTTAAGGGTTTTAAGCGAGCGCATCTTTTTCTCAAAGGACGACAAAATATCTTCATTTCTTCTGGTGTTGTGAATGTCCATAGGCATCGATGAGTATTTCGGTGTCCCCACTACTCGTTTAATAAAAAAAACTTAGCATTTTTTTATCAATTAGCAACAAAAAAACTGATTTTGATATAACATTGCATTTTTCTGTACAGTTTCCCTAAACAGACCATGCATTCAATTGTTTGATTAGAGAGTTGTATTGTATGATACGAGCGGCGCTAGGAATTCCTTCGTTAACTGGTGTTGACACAACAAGATTAGTTTAGTTAACCTATTTTCGTCGCATAATGTCGTACATCATGTTAGTACCTAAACCAACCGAGACTGATTTGACGGGGATATTGAATTAAATAATTGCCAATTGGCAACGTAAAATAAAATATTTGTAAACTTAAAGCCTCAATATAAATAAATAAATGATAAAAGACTTCAATATGATTTTAGTCCTTTTGGACCTAAAATCTATTTTGATTTAAAAATGTTTGAAACGTCTGTTTTGCAATGTTTCTTATAAAAACTCAAATAATGTATAATAGTACAATAGAATAAATTGTTTTAAGCGATATTTATCAAAGTATTATAGCAGTTTTATTGGTAGATATATAACATTTTATGATAGTTATGCAACAACGGCTTTACGATAAACCTTGAGGTATGAAGTTAACGAAATAACCATGTTTCGAAAGATCCATTGCGATAATTTGCCTTATCAGCACTTAACTAAAGCACGCAAATTAAAACGACAGTTTTGACTAATCAAGATAAGAGAAACAACGTATCAATCTACAATAACATTTTAAAAAATTAGTAACATTTTTTGAATGTTTTTAAAAAACTCAAAAAGTACTAAATAGTACCATTTTTGTTTTAAATAACTCATAAATTCTACTATAAGAGCGCACGCACACCTTTGACTAAACTATCGCACAACTGCTCGTATTTAGTCTCGCTTTGATTCCTATGAGCTTATAGGGGAGCACACTACTCGATTTGTAGTTGTGCAACTAAACAGTTGAATTGGCAGCGAAACGAAAAGGACAAGAAAATACCGTTTACACGTATAACTGATGCGTCATTATTATTTGCTTTTATGTAATTTTCTAATGACAATTTTAACACCTTTAAATAATATGAAATTAAATTAACATGTACTCTGCTACATTCTGGTTTTTACTTTTAAGGCACCATTTACGAGTATGTAATAAATGAGTATTAGAATGCTTGCAGACATGAATCCTATCATTGTTTTTGTTACAAAAACCTTGTTGTTATGTTAATTAGTTTTACGTGTTTCATTATTTTATCTTTTCAAAGGCCTTCGTTTTCTTAAAATAGCGCTAACTTTTACTCCATCCGTTACGACATGATTAACAATTATACTAATTCTATTAATATGTATTGTTGATTAATTTTATTGTCTACCTTTTTGGGACTTTTTACCTTTTATTAAAGAATAACTAAACTTTTAACATAGAGTATACTTTTTAAAGTATGAAGTAAACGTTAAATATCAAGTTCCTATATACAGCAAGGAGTCTCACATTTTATAGTATTTTTGTGTTTACTAGACACTAAAAAACTATTTTTCTATAATACATCAGACACACAGGAAATAATTAATTGATAAAAGTAGATATTGATTGCAAGATATTGACAGATAACTAACGCTGCTTCCCAGAAAAGAATAATTTAGGTGTAATTAAAAACACATGGTTTTAATTTTTAAGACCAATGTAATATATTCGGCTGTTTTATTGTTAAGTAGCTATCGACCACGCAACTCTGGCCACGCGAATATATTGTATTGTTCTTCCAGAATATGTTCTCCATATGTACCAAATTTCATCCAGCCGCGATCAGATGTTTAGGAGATACCTTCTACATTCATCCATCCATCTAAACTATCGCATTTCTAATATGCGTAATACATAGGTAATTACTGGTTTGCATTTTATCTGGACTGCCAATCCTTCATAATTTGCGTGGTAACAAAAAGAATTACTTTTATAGGCATTAATTATATGTTTATTTTTATACACAAAAATAATTTGACAAATCTACAAA
>LD699455.1:3622762-3633487 GCA_003118335.3 Papilio memnon
AATAACTTTATTACTGTGCAAGCCAAATTTTATATTCATATTTATCGATGACGTACACGAAAATTAAATATACCATATAATTAAGTATATACAGACATTACATTTCTTACTTTACGTTCTGACTTCTTGAAATGATAAAGTCTCAATTTTACACATTAAATCATAAATTGTTCCAAATTTTCTATAATACTTATAGCTGTAATTTGATGATCGCTGAATAGATTTAAATAAATATGTTCTACATATTCTACTCTAATCAATATTCAGTTGCCTAAAAGATCCCTTATCGCCAGCCTCGTCACACGGGAGAGCACCAAATCGTCGGGTTTCGTCTGTGCCGAGCTTCTCTTCAACCTCCATCCAAGACTTGTACTCTCCCATCTTGGCAGCCCAATATTCTGAAAATATAAAAATATTTCTAATATTATTATTACGTTATTTCAAGAAACTACATTTTTTTGTTGCAGTAAAAAGTATTGGTTTAATCTAATGTTGAAATCTGGTAGTTTGCTCGTTCGCCACCTACTACCAAAAAATAAAATAAAAAATATATTTTGTATATTTGTTCCGTCATAACCTGTGATTAAATCTTAAAAAAGTTTAGGATATTAACGAGGGTAAGAGGGATGTCAATATATTTAATTGAAGTGTTCCTAAAAACCTACACTTACCAATGTTTTTAGCTACCGTAGCGCCGGTTCCGCCATATTCAGGAGGTATGACATCTTTAGGCATGTGTTCAAATAATTCATTTACACTCTTGTGTATTTTAAGCTAAAATATAAATTACAACATTATAAAATCATATAATTACATTTTAAATTCCCACGTCAACTAAATATATATTTACTGACAACATAACTGTTTCGCGATTTCTGATATACAGTGTAAACTTACCCGTTGTTTCGCTTTTTCGCTAATAAATGCGGACACGAGCTTGAAGATTGTCTCTATACCTGAGGGCACGTTCAAATGGTGGCTGCCCTTCAGCCTGAGAGGTAGGGAGTCCTGTTGAATTTTACTATAACTTATTATTTGGTCTTGGAACCATACTCCGCTCGACTACTCGACAGATTTATATCGATACAATAACTTATTACTAATATATGAAATACTAACGATTACGTCATTTGTATAGTTAATTTTTAAGGGTCTTACCTGACTAACAGCTACAATTTTCCGAAGTAAGGTGACATTGGCTTGCACTAAGTGATTGAGAGTCGTACCTTCATAATCAACGACAATTTTTGTTCCGATTACTGACGCAGAGTCATCTTCCATTACCAATATCTATAAAAAAATATTCGAATTACGAACATCGTTGTTGAAATTTAATTTGATGTTATTGCGCGGGTTCAATAGTAGGTATGTTAGTCTTGTTGAAATCTTTAAAAAAATAAAGTTTCAATGATTGAAGTTCATTGATGCTATAATCTTTGTAAAAAGACAGGTTACAATTCAAACCTTATTTAACTTTATATATCTGCTCTCTTAAGTTTAACTCTTAAGTTTAATTTTATCTCGATGTAACTGGAGTACAGACTTAACATACTTGGACCATATAATACAAAATGCACATGATGTCTGCAACACTGTTCTTCTCCGGGTCGTATCTGCCAGCCCTGATGAGAATTACACGCGGATGCAATCCCGTTGGTTTCGGTAAAATTATACATGTTCTGAAAATTAAAAAAGTGTACATAAATGTCTTTGTGTTTTATCTTTACATAACAGTAAGTTCTTTTAATAAGTTTTTTCTTATAGTAAACTACACAATTATAATGATTTTGTTTTTTAGAAGCAAATAAAGTAACATTCTACAAAGCTTATAGCGTAATTACTTTTAAAACTTCTCACACACTCCAAATCTTGTTACAGGGTACTTATCTGATTCATCAAAGTTAAATAGACAATAACGATTACACTTTACCCTAATTTTAAGAAGTTAATAAAAGCCGGTTGTGTCGGTTTTAATCTGAGTGTGACTTCAGGCGAGGTTGTCCGCAGCGTGTAGTATAGATCCAGCTTTTCCTTGACCCGTTCCAGGCTGAACTTGCAGCCTCGCAGCATCGCTACCAGCCATTGGTCATCTGAAAACATTTCACCACAGTTTTCTACATATGCACTTCTTGACGTACTTGTGGCTTATGTATTAAAACGTAGAATAGATTAACAAAGTGTATAATATCTAAACCGATTAAGGCCAAACGTTACTAGTTATTATTAATGAGAGAATAATTACTATGATACTCATTTCTTTGTTACCGTTTGGTTGATAAATCGTATTTTGTTCTGAATATCGTTAAGAAATGTTTTTAAATAAGCACTTATGATATTAATTTGAAGAGTTAAGAACTTATTAGAAATAAACTACTCCATCAAACTCCTTAGTCAATAACGTTATCTATCTGTCTATTTTATCACCAAGAGATCTGCTTACCGGATTATTTTAAAGGTTTACTGTACATAACCTTTTGGCACTTAATTTTTTTGGTTATTCACGTTATTTTTAACGCAACATAAAAACTTATGCTTATTTATGAGTGTCTGCAAGGAGAAAATTCTAAATAGTTTATTTGCGCTGCTTAATTTAAGATCAAACACAGATTTACAATGGTTTAAAACTAAAAAATACTCATTCACAATGATTCCATATTTTTAGTCAAATAAAAAGATAACTAATGTTTGTATAATGTTATAACCTACTGCCATAACCATTTCTTTAGTAAGTAGCGCCAGTTTACCTCGCCTAATAATTTTAATTGTCTTATTGTAAAACAAAAAGCCTTACCTGTTCTAGCTTTAAGATGAGACTGCTTCAAGATCCATTCCTTTAAATGCTGAACGTCTTTAGGTGTTTGCTTGGGGTCCTCGTTCAACTCAGTCTTAGCAATATGCGCCAACTCCGGACTTAGTTCTCGAATCATGATGCCTTTCTGTAGATCACGTATTTAAATTATAGAATTGATTATAAAATTCACTTCTATGTATTAAACACTGACGGAATCATTGGTTATAATAGTGAATAACGCAAAAAACTAGGAAGAATTTGCTAAATAATATGACATTTGTTACCAGTTGCAAGGAGAATGGCTGGTATTGGTTGTAGCGACGCTCTATCGACTGATATTATCAGGTAACAATACGCGTTATCGGTGTGGCTCTGAATTGTCGATTAAGCAGCACGCTATTACGCCATTTTAGATCTTGTTTTCTGTTCTATTCAATAGAATTGCTTTCTGTGTTAAACTGGCTAATATCTCGATTTTGGATGAGTTGCAGTTTTTGGTCTTAATATACCTATTACACTGTCGAAAAATATAGGTAAATGTCAGTCAATGTATAAAAAGTCGTAATTAAATATTTATCTAAATAAATCTTTGACTTAAAAGATTCTTTCAACTTTAAAGCGAAGATCAAGTAAGGTTTATCAGAGCTATACTTAACATCGTAACACCGTATATTTGGAGACTTTAAGAAAATATACATTCTGGACCATGTAAACTTTTCATTAATGACAAATTTGATAAACAATAAGTAGTTCTGAATCTCGATGACCCACCCCAGGAAGGTGTGGCGGCCATTGGACTCTAGAGCTACAGAAGTACTTAGCTTGTTAAGACAAAACAAGATTTACTGGGTTTAAAATAAAACTAAGTTATTACATAATTTATTTTAATTACTGTACTTAGAAATATTTTACTTTAACAATGTAAACGTAGTAATTTTTCATCGTAAGCACAGTTTAATCAAATTGTAGTTGCCTGAAGGAACCTTCGAGTCCAAACAGTTCTTCCGCAGTTTTAGGCTTGCCGGGTCTTTTTGATTCATCCGTTCCATATAAGTCTTCCTCGTCGAGCCATGCGCTGTACTCCAAAATCTTTTTCTTTAAATTGTCTGCAAATAGAAACGAAAATAAAAATTCGAATTTGAAAATGAACTGCGTATGTTTTCTAATCGCGATATGTACTGACCCTTAAATCTGAATCTGGAGTTGTTATTGATACTTAAAATATATTCAATTGTTTTTCAAGCAAGTAGGTTTCTAAGAATAGTCCAAAATGCAGTAGATTGCAAATAGATAAGAAACCATCTACAAGCATGCATTACAAAATCGCTTGTTACCTAATTCTAGTTCCGTTCATTTCTTTTCCTTACTAATTTGGAGTAATTTGCGTACCTGTGAGTTCTCGAATAGTCCCAGCATTGCCACCATACTCTGCCGGCAGTACTTCCTTAGGTACATGCTGGTACAACGATTCAAAATCGGT
The DNA here is from genome assembly GCA_003118335.3 of Papilio memnon. Classification (NCBI taxonomy): domain Eukaryota; kingdom Metazoa; phylum Arthropoda; class Insecta; order Lepidoptera; family Papilionidae; genus Papilio; species Papilio memnon. The sequence goes on from LD699455.1 coordinate 3,627,034, forward strand.
GTTGTGTACATATAACTACCAAAATATAATAAATACATATTAAAATGTGTTAACAAAAAGTACATAGTGTTTTTTAAAGAATTATATACCCTGTTTTTGTTTTTTTCATTGAGGAAACCTTTCATAAAGTTATACATAGTCTCGAAGAACGAAGGCGTGTTGAGGTAATGCGCACCTTTCATTCTTACTGGAGCGGCTTCCTAAAACAATTACATAAGACGCTTGTAAGTCCAAATATCTGTCTGGTATCGTTTAATATTATGTGCAAATCAGTAGATAACTTACTGAGAAGTATGTGTTTAAAATCTCAGCAAAATGTATGAAAAAGACCTCAATTTCAAACTTATAATTTTGATTAAATAATACTAAAGTAAGTTAATATTACCTGAAACGAGACAGTCATTTTCTTCATGAGCACTGGATTCACTTGGGTGAAGTGAGCCATGGTGGCACCCTGTAAGTCCATGATACTGACCCCACCAGCGACAACGAAATTGTCGTCATCCATTAACATGATCTGCAGTGAAATATAAAATAAAATAATATGACTATCCATATAAAATCCTTTAAACTAAGTTTTCCCATAAATGCGAAACAAAAGTTTACTTAAAAGAAAAATTCATGAAACATTTGTTACATACATTTTGGATAACAGCATTGAGAGACATCAGATCGCCTAGTGAATATTTGCTAGGATCGTATAATCCTGGCCGTGCTAGCAGAATCCTGGGTCCAGCAGGATTGGAGGATTTTGGTAAAACCACTGTTACTCTGTAAAACATAATATTTGACATCAAACTTTTTTTTGTATCATAAAGTGGCAAACGAGCATGCGGCCACCTGAACCCGCGGAAATGACGAAGCGACCGCTGCCCATGGATATCCGCAATTGCAGATGCGTTGCCTACCTTTGATCGACGGAAGCGGAGACGCTATAAACAGGAAATTTCCCTTCCTATGCGTATCCTCCACCGTCAAATCCACTTTTCCTTTCCATACTTTCTTCGTAAGAAAAGGGTAGAAAGGAAAAGGGCATAAAATTAGGCATAAAATTTGGGCACTACACTCATCAAACGAAACGCGGAATTGCTCCCACTTCACGCCTGTCTTCTGTGTGGTCGTGGTATTACACGGGGCGAGCCGACCCATTCGTGCGCAGATATTAAAGCAGGCTCTACCACTGTTAAACTTTTTATTCATCAAAACCTTAAGTTTATTGATAGTTAAAACATAACATTTACAAGCTATATCAACTCACATCAATTAACTTAAACAAAGGTTTATGATTAGCTTAAAACTTACCCTAGGTCAAGAAGCTCAAAAAACTTTGGATCCTTATATTTCAAAGGAGTCAGCTCAGGCGCGGTTGTCTTTAACGTATAAAATAGATCGATTTTTTGTTTCGTTCGTTCCAAACTGAATTTGCAACCTCTTATAAACGCAGCAAGCCATTGATCGTCTGAAATATTAATTTTAATAATTAACATCAATAATTAATAATAAAAAAACCAAAAACTGTGCTATTTTACAATATTTAATTTCATGAAAAGTGTTTTTAACGTGACACATATACTTAATTATTTTATTATGATGATAATTTTATTTTTCTGTACACGGCGATATCAAAGTGACTAAGCACTTTACAAAAAATTATATACCCAGCCGGATTTCATTAACATTTAGGACAAATGTGCCGACAAAAACTAACTAAATAATCATCGTAACCACAGCTCGAAGGCTAGAAGTATAGTAAGAGTCCAACTTTATGAGGGCTCGTTGATAGCTGGGAGTGTCGTGTTAATTTTGGCACCCAAATGGGTCTACATCAGGTCGTTCTAAATTCAATATTATATTATTTTCCTATTGCACTATAAATTCAAATGTAAATACCTGTTCGGACTTTTAAATGTGGCTGTTTGGCGAGCCACTCCTTCAAATGCTGCAAACTGTCTGCCAACTTATTCTCATCGGTTTCGTTTAGTTCATTTCGTGCTTTCTCAGCCAACTCGGGGCATAACGGTCGAACGGGCATCTTAATGAAATTGCTTAAAAAACATTCCAGAAAATGTGTTAGCCAGATACGTTCACCAATTATGTTGAAATAAACGCAACGAACCTTTTAATTAGAAATTATGTATTACAAGTCATATACTTAATTTAAACTAATTAAAAACGGCTTAATTTACGTAAAGTTAGACCGACGTCGTCACTATTTAGGAACATGGTGGATTCGTACGTAAAATGAACCATTTTAATTAATAATTTTATATAAGCTTTGAATAGTTTTAATAAAACGTACCTTTTAATATTACTTAAATTAAATGGTGTAATGTGGAATCGCCGCGTACATCAACACTGACCGATAGTGGTCGCAGTTGATAACAAATTAATATAAAGTACGGATTAGTAAAGGCGTCTTAGATATGATTACAATTGATAATTTATAAGTTGCGTTTGAACCTCAGTTCGCTTGATAACTCTTCTGATATAAAAATACCTATTTTTTAACATCAGCCAAATATTAATAATTTCCGTACGATATTTATTCAGTATGCAGTTTTATTTGATTTACAAAAGAGCTTCCAGTTGTTAATATAAGTTAAAAACGATTTTTAAAAATATAAATTCTTATTTTAATATTACTTTGAAATACAAAAAAACTGGTTCTTGTAAGTTAATCAAATTCTAATCGACGAAAGGAGCCATTAGCACCGAACATGGCATCGGTTGTTACTGCACGTTCGCTCCTTGCAGACTCATCAATGCCATATTGCAGATCTTCTTTGAAAACCTCACTGTATTCTTGAACTTTCCTTTTCCAGTAATCTGTGAAAAGTAGTCACAAATAATTTATTAACAGCGGAACACTCCGGATCCAACATAACAACGTTGTTTTAGAATATATTAGTTACATAGGATTAAACAACGTAGAAGGACATGAATATGATAAAAATATGGATGTTATTTCTTACTTATAATATCCTCAATATTTTCAGATTTCCCATTATATTCAAAAGGTAAAATATCTTTAGGGATAAATTTGTACATTTCATCATAATTCTTGTTGTGCACGAATAGCTGAAATGATAAAAGTTGTTCAATACACATCGACTAAAATAAAAATTGTTTAAATGATTTTCTTACTCTTTTTCGGTGCTTCTCATTTAGAAGACTCTTCAATGCATTGAATATGCTTTCAAAGCCAGGCGGTGTATTTAAATAGTGAATACCTTTCAAGCGTACGGGAATGGCGTCCTATTAAATAACAATAAAAAAGTAATTTCTAATAATCAAACGTGCTCTTAAATGATTTGTTTTGTTATATACTACCTGAGCAAGTGTCACCATCTTTTTCATAGTTGTGAGCGTCATCTGCAAATAGTGCCCCAACTTGACACCATTTAAATCAAAAATAATACGAGATCCAGCAATCACTGTGTTGTCATCTTCCATTAATAAAATCTACAATCAATTTCAGAACATTAGACCAATACCAATATTGATAATGCAGAATAGCCAGTGACATAGATTAACAAATAAGTAATCCAAGAAAGGCGGCATGCAAATTAACATGACCTTCGACATCAAGTTTCTCATCACAAAACTATATGAAAGTTCTGATTAAATAGACCGCAGTTTAGTAATGTCATTCACAGCTATCATCTTATTTAGTCTGCATTTTTAATTTACTCAAAAGAAGAAAACTGTTAAAATACCTTGTGTATAACATCAGCTACGGAAATTATATCTGTGATATTAAATTTATCGGGATCGTAACTTCCTGGTCTTATAATTATAACCCGCGGAGCCGCGTCGTGATCCACACGAGGCAGTACTAAATACGAGCTGTAAGCAAAGTACAAATCAGTTACGTTATACTTTGAGTAACTACTTAGATTCGATGACTTAAACAGTCCCTAAGTGTAGATTTCTGAATGTAGTCTTCATCTATTACTAATCTTTTTCTTACCCTGTTTCAAGAATCTCATTAAATGCAGGATCAGAATATTTTATTCTAAAACAGTCTGGTGCTATGTTCCGTATTGAATAATATTGGTCTATCTTCTCTTTTGTTCTTTCTAAACTAAATTTGCATCCGCGCAGAAAGGCAAGCAGCCATTGGTCATCTGCAAAACGTTCATTTATTACTTCAATTTCGCAAGTTATTTAAGTTAAAATAAGTTATTAATTACATAGTTAAGTACATTTTCCAGATAACTTTGAGTGATTGATTTCTAAAGTTAGCAATACAGAGGAACAAAGAAGGAATTAAAGCGACAACGACCGGTGATGGATGAGAGTAAATTAGATAAGATTAGGCATAGATAGATCATTATTACTACAAATATAATATTATACATAAGTGATAGAAATATAACCTTTGTTTTTATTCATGAAATAGTAAATGGAGATTAGGCAACAATTAGTTTACCAATTTTTTGAAGCTAACATCGCCAACTCCAATGATCGGAGTAAAGCCGGCAGCATTATTATCGACGACAACAAACTTAATTTGGAGTATGGACCAAATATAGGGTGAATGATACCATGGAAAAAATAATACTTAAATCATGCTCACCTGATCTTGCACGCAAATGATTTTGTTTTGACAACCATTCTTTAATATGCCGCAAATCATCTTCAACTCGTTTTGGGTCTTCGTTTAATTCCGTACAAGCTATTATTGCTAATCCATCGGGCAGAGGCCTTACAGACATTTTAACAGATCTTTTAAATTTTTATTTACGCGGAATTAACACACCGTTAAAATTTTAATTATTTACATATTTTATCAGCACATTCAAAGCAAAACCCTATAATTACTACCTAAAATATTTAAATAAAATAAGAAATGTGTTTTAAAACATTAGTGTAGTTAATAATTTATTTAAATGTTCTTTCAGTACGCCTATTCAGATAAAATGTGGAAATATTTCATGTACACTAGTCGAATAATGAGACTACGCACGGGAATATCGGATGAGATATCAGCACTTGTAGATAAAATGAATTTTGATACACAGTAAGTAGCGTCATAGAGTACGTGAGTACATCGAACTTACTAAAAATATTTAAAAACGGAAGGTCTCTCCGAAAGAGTATAATATACGTCATACAGTGTAATGTAACCGACCACTGCCAATTAAATTGCTATTACTATTTCCTCATATAAAATTTTCTTTATTAATAGTTAAATTATGAGACTCATTAATTAGCTGTCAGCGGTGACGCGCATCCTACGTTTTTCTGCACTTTCTTTGATGTATAGCATCACTTATTTTTTTTTTTTATTTTACTTTTTTGTTTCAGTCGTCAGTTAAGTATGTATATTTATAAACTACGTAACAATGAGCTATTGGTTATAGGTTCCCGAACACACATGATAAATTACTTTTTTTATAAATAGTCCTGCTGTTAGTAATAAACTTGTTATTCTAAAGTGAGGTCAAAAGGAACGATGCTGTTCTTATCTTTGTTTTATTTTATTTACCTCTTCATAATCTTGCTAGTTTGAGTTGTAATCTTATAACGTTACTACGATAATCGACTTATAATATAAGATACCTGCTAATGAAATAATTGGATAATTTTAAAATACTATTTTTTTTATTTCTACGAGTTTTCCATAAAATAACACAAATATCTTGACAAAATGGCATTTATTAAAAAAATACAAAAATTACTTTATTTAAATGTAAGACAATATCTTTCCTTCAGACTTATCAGTCAAAATTCAACTGCCTGAAGGAGCCTTCTAGTCCGAACATGTCCTCCGCAGTCTTCGGCTTGCCGCGACGTTTGGTCTCGTCAGTGCCGTACTGGTAATCTGCCTCCAAGAAGTCGCTGTACTCCTCCACTTTCTTTTTCCAATAATCTGTAGAAAAACATGAAACATTAACAATTTTTGCTACTGCCTTTAAGAAAAGGTTAAATAAAGTGAAGATTTGTGAGACAAATTTCCCTGTGACCCACCGCCCACTTATAAAATTATTTCATTATTGATGGACCTAGTCCGAAAATTGGACACAAAACCAAATTCAAATCAAGTTATATGTTTACGGTTTGATCAAAGACGCTACAATGTGTGATCTACTACACATAAACAGTGAAAAGTACACGAATATGTATAACTGATTACCTATGATCTCCTTAACCGTACCACCATCACCTCCGTACTCAGCAGGCAAGACCTCCTTCGGTATGTATTTGAACATATCCTCGTAATTTTTGTTGTGCACGTAGAGCTGATAATACACAGAAAGCGTTTATATTTATAATGTATGTAATGTACACTGTCTTATCACTCATTTAATTTAACTCACTCGGCTCTGATTCTTGCTGTTCAATAAACTTTTCATTGCATTGAACACGGTCTCGAAGCCCGTTGGAGTATTTAAATAATGAGTTCCCTTCATACGTAAAGGCAGTGCGTCCTAAAATAAACATTTGTAAT
>LD699455.1:3633497-3650669 GCA_003118335.3 Papilio memnon
TGTGATGCTACGACCATCTTTTTCATAGTCATCGGTGTCATTTGTAGGAAATGGGACATTGTGACATTGTCTAAGTCCAAGATGAACTGATTACCAGCTATCACCACATTGTCGTCTTCCATTAATAATATCTAAAATAGATTGTTTGTATTTACAAATATAATTCTATACAGATGTAAGAAAAGATCAATGACACTTTCTATTTACTTGCCTTATCAATAACAGTATTGACTGACAAAACATCGGCGATCGAATATTTTTCTGGATTGTATTGTCCAGGTCTCACAATCGAAACACGAGGTGCATCAGGACTTGCTACTTTTGGCAATATTAGTGTCGATCTGGAATAATTTTTTAGCATTGTGTTAGATGTTACCTTTTATATTAAATGTCAAAATTACTAACCTTTAAATAGTACATACCCCAGTTCCAGAATTTCATTAAATAATGGATCAGTGTGTTTAATTCGATAAAATTCAGGTGCCGTGTTACGAACAGAGTAATACAAGTCTAATTTCTCCTTTGTTCTTTCTAAGCTATATTTACATCCGCGGAGAAACGCTATCAGCCATTGATCGTCTGAAAGGAATAATAAAAACACATTAACAAACTTTAATCACATAATTTAAGTAGACAGTTTCTTATAGCGATTGAATAAACGTATCAATTTGATCATTGTTACAATTTATTCATGAAGTATGAAATGAACAAGAAAATTTTCTAAGTACTCACCCGTTCTTGCTCGTAGATGTGGTTGTTTCGCTAACCAATCTTTTATATGTTGCAGATCATCGTTTATACGATTTGGATCCTCGTTCAGCTCCAATCGCGCTTTTTCAGCTAGTTCATTAGATAACGGCCGTAAAGGCATATTGAATCGTTTTCTAACAAAGTTACAATTAAACACGTCTTCTATTAGAAGCTATTTGCACAGTGCACACTTCAGTAGATTACGGCAGTTGTGTACGGTTTTTATCATCGATTAGTTATCTATGTATATCCATATAAAAATCAATAATGTAACTTACGTGTCCCAATGTAATTTTGGATATTTTAAAAATTTATTATATTATACTTTCATATTACATTGCTTTCCTCACTCATTATCTCTTATGAAATAAATTTTACAAAAATCAAAATAATTTATTAAATTAAGTTATTTTTACATATTCATATAATTTTCTTAAGGCATGCTAATCAAATTTGAGCTGCCTGAAGGAGCCTTCTAATCCGAACATGTCCTCCGCAGTCTTCGGCTTGCCGCGACGTTTGGTCTCGTCAGTGCCGTACTGGTAATCTGCCTCCAAGAAGTCGCTGTACTCCTCCACTTTCTTTTTCCAATAGTCTGCAGAAAAATTGACATCATAGGGTGTCAAAAAACTAAGGACTGTCACTTCAAATTAAAAACGTAACTATAGTACTAGCTTTCGACCGCGACTCTATCCGCGTGTAATTTAAAAAAAAAGTAAGTAGCCTATGTGTTCTTCCAGAGTATCCTCTACATCTAATACCAAATTTCATCGAAATCCGTTCAGTCGTTTATGCTACAAACTCTAACAAACATCCATCCATCCATCTAAACTTTCGCATTTATAATATTAGTATGAAGTATGATTAGTAGATAAACATATGAAATAGATATGTTTTTTTTTTCTAATAACTGACCTGTTATCTCCTTGATGGTACCTCCGTCTCCTCCGTACTCGGCGGGCAATATATCCTTAGAAATATACTTGTACATTTCCTCGTAATTTTTATTGTGCACATACAACTGAAGACAAAACATGAAGGTTAAAATGTTTGCAAGGATTTAGCTCAATTTCAAATTTCTTTATTCTACTTACTCTACTTTGATTTTTCGCTGTCAATAAACTTTTAATTGCGTTAAAGATAGTTTCAAATCCTGTTGGAGTATTTAGGTAGTGAGTTCCTTTCATACGTAAAGGCAAAGCATCCTGAAAGAGACATGTAAGTACACAATCAATTAAACAAAATTCTAATTTAATAAAGTAACTAATTTGTTTATAAAATGATGTATGTGGGAATCTCCCGGTGAACTGATCTGCAGATCTTCAGATGTTACTTCATTTCCTTAAGTGATTAACATGTTAATGCAAATCTAGTTATCGATATTTTGATAATTTACGTACAATGCAGACAAAAATTGAAAATATAGAAATTTTCATTTAACAATTTATGAAACTAATAACTTTAAGTTTTACCTGTGTTGCGACGACCATCTTTTTTATAACCATCGGCGTCATTTGCAAAAAATGTGACATCGTGACGTTGTCTAGATCCAAAATAGTTTGGCTGCCCGCCACCGCCAAGTTGTCGTCTTCCATTAATAAAATCTTAAATTTAATTTAATAAAAACGTAACATAACATTATACTTATATTGTTAACTAATAAATTAAAAATAAAAGTATCCACCGCCTCAAAACCATTACAAAAACATTTTATCGTCTTCTGTAACGAAGATCGAAGAATGAAAGTGGTGCTGTTTGTTTTGGAACATATTTCGACAATGAAAACTCTGGGTCTGTCTGTTTTACAATACTTACTTTATCTAGAACAGTTTTTACTGATATTACATCAGCGATTGCATATTTGTCCGCATTGTAACTGCCGGGTCTTATCATAGAAACCCGCGGGGCTGTTCCATTGGCTAACCTCGGTAATACTATGAGCGAACTGAAAACATAACTTATTTTATTAAACTTCTAGACAATCACGTAAAACGCTATTAAACCTACTAGTGCTAGTACTAGCTTGTTGTGAATGCTCCTTTGCTTTAATATTATACAAGTATATTTTTTACATTTACCCAAGTTCCAAAATCTCATTGAAGAGCGGATCAGTATGTTTAATTCGGTAAAATTCAGGTGCTGTGTTACGAACGGTATAATACAAGTCTAACTTTTCCTTCGTTCTTTCTAAGCTAAATTTACATCCACGGAGAAACGCGAGTAACCATTGATCATCTGAAAACAAATCGAAAATGAAACGGGGAATTTGTTTTACATTTGATTTTAGCTAAAACAAAACAATTCCACCTTAGTCCTGTTTCGCTAAGACAATGTTCTAGAGAATTAAATATTTTCAACTTACCTGTTCTAGCTCGTAGATGTGGTTGCTTCGCCAACCAATCTTTAATATGCTGTATATCATCATTGACACGACTCGGCTCCTCGTTCAGTTCCAAACGAGCTATTTCAGCCAGTTCATCGGATAAAGGTCGTATAGACATTTTATAAAATTCCTTATGCAATTGTTTTATAACAATTCCCTGAGCAAGTGAATGCCGACACCACACTCTCATATACTAAAACTGTTTTGTGTTTAATTTTTTGTTTATCTTTGATTAGTTATCTATAGCCCACGTATCGTAACCAATAATGGAACATTCGATAATTTGTAGGTATATATGTATGAAGTGATATTACTGTGGGAAACTGTATAAAGTTTTTTTTTGTTTTGACGTGATAACTCAGTTAAAAGTAACATATAGAAGTTATGAAGAAAGATATGTATTACAACAAATGTTTATTTCATGTGTTCAACATATATTTGTCTAATGTTTAAGGTACATGTTGTTATGTCGATTATATGTTCTCCAACCTTCTATGTTTATTTTTTATCGGTATTAATTTTTGTACTCGTGTTAATGACATATTAATCTTTCACGACTTTATCATAAACCTCTTCTTAGTTATATTTAATGTCATAATAAAGCAACTCATATTTTAATTTTATAGTAAAGGAAACAAGAGAAATACATATATATTTTTAGATGCAGCATTGCATGAGACGCAGCAAAATCCCATATTTCACAGGTTTATGTTCAAATAATTCATTATTCAATATAAAATATAGCCTGTAAATTGCAATGCATTAACTATGAATGAGTCAACTCAGTACGCAGATGTGGTATCTGGTTTCGAGCAAATTGAAACATACGCGAAACAAGCGGCGGCGCGCTGTCTGCTCGCGCTAGCAAAATAAACTGGGCCGTGTGCCGTGTGTAAAACGCATAACAGGTGCACCACGATGCCTCTAAATTAAACTAAGCTAAACTTATTAATTTCAACGTCTAGGCGTTTCTAACCGCGTTTACGCGATCTTAAAAATCAATAGTTTACGTTATAAAGATATTAATCAAAATGTTTCGCCCAACTCTACCAGCCGGAGTACCAGTGCTCTACAGTCTGCAATAACGTATGTTTTGTTTACATATATTGACGTCAGCATAGAGAAAATCTCAACATTTTCAATGTATAACAATAAACATTCAATTTTCATTAGTCCTTTATCAAAAATCAATGTGTGTAGTAAAATAAACGGCTTTGTATTTTCCAAACAATACATTTATTTCATGAATATTTACATCGATTTAATCTATATTATATTATAAACCCTGTTATAATATTATTTATTGTTTCGTTTGCTTTAGTACAATCGACTGCTGTGTATTGTAACATCGAGTTTATCGATTACATCGCAGGGCTATCATGACTAAAAGGATCACAGAAAACAAAAATGGCGAGACATTAATTACAAATTAATATTCACAAATATTAGCTAGTAACAAATCCACGTACAGTGTGTACCATTCTCCTGAATATATGATATTGTTTTGAATACGATAGACTGACTCTCTAAGTTATCTTTACATGCTTTGCCCTGAAGTCTTGTGGGAATAGATTTCAAATTGTTCGTTTACATGTAATGGATACTCCAACAGCAAGCGTGATGAATGATTTATTTAACTATGTGATAATACGCCATAAGCCACAATAACAAATAAATACTTATACACTACAAACTTACATCTACTTAAGTAATACTACACTTAAAATCACAAACATCGGATAAGAATCCAAGTAAATCGTAAGATACAACTATTATAAACGCTTAAAATTTTACTAGAAAGCCTTGGAATTGTTATAGTCATTATCTATGTGAATTGATGTAAACATTTTATAGTGATCGCCATTCAATTAACTAAGTAATTTCTTAAAGAAGTACCTAATATTAAACACATAAAACAAAATCAAAGATTATGTCTTCATTCACGGGGACGACACTATAATTTGAAGTTACTTGTTTCAAAAAATTGATTAAAATTTCGATAATCATTGGTATTTTTAAATGCAATTTGATAGTTCGTACAGGATGTTAGAAGTTATAGACCGTGTATGGACAAATTAACAACAAACTATATGTTACAAACGTTTTAAAAACCACTAGATCCTTTCTTCTCTACACAACAATACATCTAATGCAAAAAGGAACATAGTTGATATTGTTCTACACATACAATAATGTATAAACCGTAGACACGTTAGTAGTTACTAAACAATTAACATATAGATTAACGCAATAACAACTTTTGAAAAAAAAACAAAAGAAGTTAAAACATCTTTAAACATATCCAATTTCCATTTCTATCCCTAATGGCAAATGGCTGTAAATTTCTGCAGCAAAGTACAGATTTATAAAGTATTCGAAAACTAAATTATTGTATAAGTGCATCAAAAGTTAGAGAAGAGTTTGAGTTCGTCCGGGTCGAGCGCACGCGCCGCTTTCCAATCTGTCTCGGGGTACTCATCGAAGTTGGACGTGTCTCCTTCGTACGACACCGTCGGCATTATTGGCGGCTGAAAACAATAGGAATATTACATGAGTCTGCGATGCGCCTTTCACCTATGTCATGCACAATTAAATCTTCATTGGTACAATTATAGTTTACCAAAAAGAAAAACATAATCTATTATTATGATAATATAACGAGTAGTAAACTACGAAAAATAAGAACAAAAAATTAGTTAGCTATCATGTTTCAAGATACCTGTAATTTCTTCATGAACACGTCGGCCCAGTCCAAATGCTTAAACCACCTGTGCCTTTTAACGTCTTCAGATCCGCACTGTAACCAAAACAAAGAGAACTGTTTATTTTATATTGTCTAGCGATCGCAAACACTTCAGCTGTTACACTTTTTGAATAAAACTATTTATAACAAAAGTTTCGCATGTCGTACACCACAAGTCGGATAAATATAAATGTTATGGATTATTTTTATTTTTTATTTTTATCTATTACATAATGGTAGACCTACTGAAATATGTGTGAGGTTGGACGTATTCAAATTGTATTTATTTACGTATTTATTATTTACTTCAGTAACTACTTGCCTGTACAGAATGCAGCAGTAGATTTAAAAGAATAAACCTTAATCAACTTGGATTTTATTCCCATTTTACTGAAGAACTACAAAGAGACTACGTTAGAGATGTCCGATTTGTTTTGACGACATACTTGCAATCGCTCATATACTTATTAGTTAATTTGTTCGAAACAAAGTAGTAATAATATTACATAAGCGATATTTTATCATAATGCCAGAAGTGAATGGGCAACCATTAGTTACTCATATCTCAACTGACTCGCCAACTTCTTAGTTACGAACCGAATAAGCTCTGGTGAAAACTAATGTACGACTGATGTACATACTTAAACGATAGTTGACTTCTTTTTCTATTATATTTTTCATAATTCCTTTTATATAATGTTAAGTTTACTCTACACACATGTCTGACATGACACGAACGAAGACACAAATGTATTTGGGTTGCATTTAGATTTCTAGGTACTATGCTAATGCATATTGAATTTATTTATTAGCATAAAGGCGCAGTTAATAATGTTTAGGTGGAGTGCAGTCTGTTATTATTGGCATTTGCGACGTTCGTTAGCGGTTGGGCGTCGTAAATTGTTATGTTTAAAGTTGAGCGCTACATTTCCGAATCCGTCGGTGGCGCAAGCTCACATTTTACGCAATTCCTTTGGCTTGATTGATTGGTAGTTACTTCGTTTTACCGGCATCGTTTAATGGCGCGAGGGCTGCGATCGTTTGGACTGAATTATTGTTACACTCACGCTGATGTAACTATTGCCCCGCTTCTAAAATATAATTTAACGTAGTCGACTAAATATAACAGTTTTTAGAAGTTGAAACAATTGTAAATTAACCCCTGAAATAATGTTCTCATAGTTAAAGTACAATGAATATACGGTCCAACATTCAATTACCCCACAGCTTTGGGACAATACAGGACATTAGCACCTGTCCAACAATAGTTACCGCACCAGATACTCAGACAGTAAGCTGTTTGACATGTTATACAATACAGTTACGCAACAGGTTTTGTTGTTTCGTGATATTACCAATGTCTGCAACATTGCGGGATTGGGTACCGTCATCTTAGCATTTAGTCCATAAAATATGCGATATAATCGATACGTGAAATATAAACTGTTGTTAGTTGTAGATTACACATATAATATTAATTCGATCAAATTTTTTCCCGTATAGAATTAACATGAATTTAACCTTAAAACTATTTAGTTTTAACAAGAAAACGAATTAATATTTCATAAGTAAAACAAACATTAAACTAACCATTTTATGTGTGTCGTTACCAGAATAAACATCAAAGAAGCAAATTATTATTGTACAAAGCGGAGACGCATTTCGAAATGATTAAGCGGACATAAATCGGCTAGCATGTGAGAGTTATCTCTGTAGACCCCGATTTCTGAGACGACTTGCATTGAGCAATCTGTAAGGTTTCTTTCAGCCCTTTTAAAGTGTCTTATTTGTAGAATTTAAAGAACAATTAATAACTACTAATGCAAGGAGAATTTCCGTCGGGATTGCAGTCAGTCACTACCGTGGATGGTTTTGATGTGACCGCTGTCCGTCCACCAGACCGATTGCTTTCTAAACATGTGCACGCCGTCGCCTTACCAGCAAAAAGCTCGGTGAAAACCCAATAGCTAGAAACGGTGCTCGTTAACGACAAACATTCCCCTGTGGAAATCTCTCCGTGCTGTATTACACAGAAATGTCGCGTACTGTACATACGTCGCACTCTCGCACGTGAAACTTGTGACACAAAATTGTCGACTAGAGAAACTTTTACAACTTAACGGTTAATATGGCATTTCTTCTGTACTGGAAACTTTTGTATTATAAAAACAAGACGCGAAGAAAAATAGCGTTAGATTCAATCTACGATTAGTGTTTCAAATAACCTGGATACCAACACACATTCATTATAGATCCGTCCTCATTCGCCCTATTTAAATACATAAATTAGCTCCGAGTAAGTTACATTGTCAATATAATAAGGTACAATGTCATGGTAATGAAATTGATTCTCCAGTTACCTCTCCTGACTACATAAAATATAGTAACGGTGGAAGGCTACAACTTATATCGTAAACTATAACAAGTTCGAAAACAACCTAATATAATAATTAAACGGTATGTTAATTAAAGTTTTTGTTCTCTTTAAAAATTACTTGCTTCAATAAACTGGTATTTATACTCTTTGTTCTAATTTCATTACCACAAACATTCCGACAACACGCTACTAAAGTAATCGCGTGCCGCAGTCAGCCCAGTTGTTAACCAAAGAGTTGGACTAATAACATTAGAAATGAAAACGAAACACTTTTCAACATGGAAGTTGTCGAGCGCAACATCAGACTCTAATTATGGAGATTCTGGATAACAGCCAAAGACTTTGAGGAAAAGACGCAAACGTTCTTTCAACAAATATTATTTTAGAACAAATAAAAAATAATGATTCAAAATTATAAATTAAAAAAGGTTTCAGTGCTTTGTCTTCGTTATTTAAGAAAAAAACGATGAAAGTTCTTAAAAATAATATAATATTGACCATGATTAGGGTAATATTATGGGAAAAAGAGCTGAGTAACTGATGCGATATATCAAATGTAATGATTACATTATTCTTTTGTAAAATAATGAATATTAATGTAGTGAAGACGCAAATAATGTTTGAAATACAAGAAATTAAGACAGTGATTAAAATAAATTCGAACGGCCGATGGATGGATCGGAAGTGGAACAGGTCGATGTGTTTGTTTACTTGATTTAGCTGAGAAGTTTAGTTGTGTGAGATCTAGAATTAAATATTTCTCCAGTGAGTGAAACCAACCTTCATATTGCCCAGCCTTTTTGTTCTGTCTTGCACTAAGAGCTTCTTGATAAGGTCCTTGGCAATGGGGTCGAGGTGGCGCGGCCAATCAACTCGACCGTTAAGGATTTTCTCATATATGCCAAACGGGTTGTCGTCGTAAAAAGGCGGGTAGCCGACTAACATTTCATAAATAAGCACACCTGGAAAAAGATACACATCACTTTAATGCAATGATATTATACATTATTCCTGTACAGTTCGAACAAATAAATATAATATGATGAATTCGGTACACGTTAAAGACGAGAGTGTGTATAATTTGCTGAACTCATAAACAAAAATTGCAGATTCAATTAATTATCATCATCATCAGCCTTTGCTCACTGCTTCCCCAAAAAATTCTACAATTAATTATCTATACATATAATAAGATTGGAGTGTCTGTTTGTAATATCAAAAGAAGAAATCCAGATTTCGGGAAGATGACGTATTTGCGTTACTGATAACGAAAATCGCGTTTAAAATTTTTTTGTCTGTCTGTCTGTCCGCAAGCCGCGTTTGTTCCGAGTAATCTCCGAAACGGCTGGGTCGTTTTCGATCGGACTTTCACTGAAGGGTAGCTGACATAGACGGGCATATCATAGGCTACTTTTTTATCTTAATATTGCGTGGACGAAGTCGCGGGCAACAGTTAGTGTTCTAATAAATTTGCGATTGATTTCGATCAAGAACCATTATTATTTAAACCTATTTTCGTAAATATGCCATTGATACAGGTCAGGTAAATAGGGTAATAGAGAATGAATACACCAGAGAGAGTATGTTCTCTTACTGACTTCTTTATTTACTGTCTCTTAACTGCCTATATTTATAGGTATAAAAGCACGTAAATAAAATGAAAAAGACATTAAATAGGAAAATTACATGACTTGTAGCTATTTCATAGTTCATAAAGATTTCAGCAGGTGCATGGTAAATGCATCTCAATGGCAGTTCGTGAGACATAGGGCTGCGCCGCGCCGCAAGCCCTGCACCCATAAATTATATCTAGGCGCAATTATAACTTTGGCACGCTCTAGCGAATTGCAATGGACAAGCTCATATATCACCGGAACATTAAATAATTGTAATGTAAACATAACATTTATATGTCCCCGCGTACTCAGCCCTTTGACAACAAACAACAAATCTTTCGCAAACAGTTATAAAGATACCATCTACTGCGATGGAATTAATTCTAAATATATCACAGATATTTTCTAACATGTTTTGTTTGTATTTTAATTGTTAATCAATTTCTGTTACCTTTTTATGAGTGATAGACCCGTACTTATTTTTAAATGTTTGAGTTTTATTTTTCATTAAATTCCGCAATTAACAAGACGAGTTTTTTTAGACACAAGATACAATGACCTAAGTACATATACCCTTGGCTATCGCAGCCAAAATCTACAAAAACAAACAAGTCACTACGCCAGTTGTATTGAAAAGAGAAGAGAAAAAAAAACGCGTTATCGAATAAAAAAAAGCGATAAAAATGATTTCGACCTTCGATTTAAAAACGAAAATCGCGTGACTCGACTGATGCGGGCATCCAAATAAATCGACAATGAAAACATCAAATGAAAATCAACCTGCTTTACTCCTAAAATATAGTCGTAAAAACATGTTTAACATAAAACTTAAATAAAATTTGTTTTCCTTAGGGATCATTCTAACCAACTTTTACTCGTTCATCGCATGTGGTGTGTGTAACGAGTAGTAAGACCTCAATATATCCTATAGGATAGATACCAGGCGAAAATCCGACAAGTAAATACAGAAATACTGTTTTACCGACAAGCTGTCACATCATCGACAAGATAATATTCAGTTTGGCAACCAAACGCACTGAGTTGCCAAATAGGTCGAAACTTTTAAAAGCTTAAATAAGACACGTTCATTAAACTTCCCGGAACTGGAAAGCGGATTAAAATAACAGAATTTAAAAATATCAACAAGCATACGTACACATTTGAAGATTTATTTAAAAATATTTCACTTTCACACAGTATCCATTGCGTCGTAAAATATAAATGAAAGACATTTAAAACTCCTTTCCCTATTCACATGAATGTTTGTAACATTTACATATAAAGTTAGTAAAATTTAACATGGCTATAAAATATATACTGCTAATATCATTGAAACTAGGTAGCAATAACATTGAAACTAAAGTCAATTTAACGGACCCGGTTCCAACTGAATCTAACTTTTACATATGGTTTCGATCAGTTCCAGCATTTACAAGAAACAGCAGCCTTTATACGCTTTTACAATTCCTGTTTGATTCGTTATGTATTTGTGAGTTTCTTAGTATCATGTTTATTCATTTAATATTAATATTAAGCCCTTGAGCTTGACATAGGCTGAGGCTGACTAGAGCGTCGGTGGCTCAGTGGTTTAAGCACTTGACTTGTAATCTATAGGTCTTGGGTTAGAATCCCGCCGCCATGTACCAATGTGATTTTTTCGATTTTTCGAATTTTCATATGTACATAATTTACCCGACGTTCTTACGGTGAAGGAAAACATCGTGATGCAACCTGCACCGATATGTGCAATTGAGCAAAGAAGAAATTCAAAGATATGTGTGAAGTCAACCAACCCGCACTTGGCCAGCGAGGTTGACTATGGCCTAATCACCCTAACTATAGGGTAGGCTCCGAGCCCCTCGGTGGGGACGTATAGTGAGCTGGTGATGGTGATGATGGATGATGGAGCTTGACATTGATGACAACGGCAACGTAAATTAATAATATTTTATTTAAATATACCAACCTAGTGCCCACCAGTCAACAGCTTTATTGTGCCCCTTGCTCTGTATAATCTCAGGTGCTAAGTACTCCGGTGTTCCACATAACGTCCACGTTCGATCCGTAAGTTTCTTTGCGAAGCCAAAATCGGTTATCTTCAAATGTCCATCTTTAGCGAGCAACAGGTTCTCAGGCTTAAGGTCTCGGTACACGATGTTTCTCGCATGTAGGTACTCTAGCGCCGATACTATCTCTGCCGCGTAAAAGTTACCTGTAACAAAGAATTAAGTTTTAACCACTAAAACTTTTGACTTTTGACCCCATTTGATATAATAAGAAAAAGTAACTATCAACTAAATCATAAAAAATATTATTCTCATACATGAATGTAACTTTTTGATGTTCTTTTAAGGAACTGCACATCTCTATATGCGGAATATGGGATGGCAGTGCACCCGAGGCGAGCACGACCGAACAATCTTTTCAAGATTCGTTTATTTTTTATCGTTCACTTTAGTCAGAATAATATCCAATGACGTGCTCCGAACAATATTGTTCAAAGTAATTTACTAACTCGTTGTTACGTTGTCAAAAATATATTTGGCACATGGATATTTTCCGCACGCTTCACGCGGAAATGTTTTTAAAGCACATGTTGTATTATAAAATTGCTATCGTATACTGACAAGGGATTACTATTATATGGCTTAAGGAGCCTAGAGCTGTAGAAATTGGTACAAATCAAGATATCATGTTTACTTTAGTGTTCATAAATTCAAAGTAAATTAGCGAGGCGTCTGAGTGCTCGCGCGTCACTTTGCGTCTTATTATTAGTAGCGTTTGTCTACGAGGGCGACGGCGCCGCGGGAAAGCTCCGATGTGAGCTGACGTAAATGAATTCACCAAACACTCAATTGAATTATTCGAGCTGAAAGCAATCAACATTCGCACTCGTGTAAAATTGTTCATTCGATTTTCAAATGGAATTTCGCCCTTCAATACGAGTGTGACGAATGTATTCGCCGATAAAAAATATGCTGAATTCGATAAATTACTTTCCAGCTTATTTACTACGAAAATTTGCATACAGATTGTGAGAATTTTGACTAGATACCATTTAGTTATTTTAATACACTTACTTGTTAATAAACACTGTATATGTATACCTAACCATTATGATGTTTTTATTTGTATTATAATTGCTAGAATTGTTGTAAGTTAGGGTGCAGTACTTTATCTGTATGGTTACATGAAAATCATACACCTCTGTATTTCAAAGATTATTAAAATATCCATGATTTGTATCAGTCTTTCTAAAGACAATTTGATTCATATCCGTGACGTGTTGATTTTACATCGGATATGATTTTTAACTGAGTCGTGTTTTATTTTCGTGTTATTGTAACCGTAAACATGTATATTTAGGTATTCGAGTGTATCCTAGACATCGTCAAGAAAAATGATGTCATGCGACGCTTCCATAGCAGCCGAGGTTACACCGCCCACTGCCCACCGCCTGCTGAATCATTCACTCCAGCTCCATACACGTGAACCTTCATTTATAATGCGTCTGATTATTTATACAACACCCAATGACATAAATCAGAGAGATTATTTAGAAAAAACTTGCCAAAACGGACACTTTTAGCTCTTTTATCTATTTTAATATACTGTATATTGACAATAATGTAACTTACTCAAAGTCATTTAAAGGTTACTCGAGTCGTTACTTAGTGTAGATTTAAATTTATCAAATATGATTAATCCGACGATAGTCGATAGGACAGGATATGTTATCTTAATTGTATTGTCGGATATTAACAAATTGTTGTCGAGATTTTTATATTAAATCTACTGCATACTAATCAAATTCATATTTTTTTAATCGTGTAGGTATATGGACGTTACAAAATAAGAAACTTTCAATTATTTCATCGGCTTCTACCTACTGTAAACGTATTTCCTATGCATCGAGTAACTCCGGATATAACCCAACTAGTAATCGCAATACTTTGGATTTATAGAAATTTAATACGAGTTTTACTTATTTACCCATTATGTTATTTTGAAAAGAAATCTCCTTACATAAACATTTTAAATGTTATAGTCAAAGACATTTAAGAACATGTACATATATTTGAAAGTCTATGGTAATAGTATACAAAAATTACTTTTATATAAGTAAAGTAAGATAAAGACTAGCTATCCATCATATTTCATTGACGAGAAGTCAAAAAGGCAAAGAACTCTCAATCAGAATGCCATTTTTTAGCTTATCTTGACATTGGCGCGTATAAGTTATATTTGCTCGTGTTATCAGCCAACACTCTGATGCAATGTGCTGAGAGAATAGCGATCTTGCTTCGTGCCACGGACAACGTTATCGCCTACAAATATGCAAAATCAAAATGTAACACTAGACAGATGTTAGTGAAATTACAAAATATGTTCTATACCTTATTATATTGACTCCCAAATGTTTGAAGATATGAAAAATGTAATGATGTGAATTAGAATTTTTACTCCTAAAATTATAAATTTCACTGTTATTAGACAAGGATGTTTATCTAATTGCGAACCCTTAGTTAAACTTATTATTATTTAAACAGCACTTCTCTAACGTCTTTTAAAATGTGTCGTTTGTTACAGCTACAATCTGGTTTATAGTCATAAAAACATTTATGAAAGTAAAACTCATTTAAGAGCCCAACACTTTAAACGCTGCAATTACCGGAAGACATAACCCACTTGAAGATCTGCCCGATGCCATTTGGTGTTTGTCGTAACAACATGCTCGATGTAATGTTTATTACTTTTAGTTCCGTTAGTAGATAAATATAATACGTTTTCCTTAAAATTTTATTATCTCTAAATTAACAAACTCGTGGAAACGTATAACCGACGCTTACAAATTTGTTTAATATGTTACTAATGTTAACTTACATTGTTAAGAGATTTGCACTTATGGAAATAAAAAAAAATATCATTTAGATAAGTCAGTATTTATCAAGGCTAGAAAAATCAAAAATTTCATATTTTAATTATGAATCACCTCACAGTTTTAAAACTAGCGACCTCAGATGAATAATGTTTTTGTTTCAATTCAAAGTCGTTTGGGATTCATCTGCGTCAATGCGTACCGTACGTGTGGGTTTATAAGTTGACAATGACGTACTTCGAGCAATTATCAAGCGGAAGCAGATTGATTTTTAATTTACGTCCAATGGCATTTCAGTAACCAGCGATTACCTTAAGCTTTCGATACATGCGGTTTATCGCCAATATTTATAGCCTATATATAATAAATAATCAGACTAGAGTACTAGACATAAATTACCTCAATGCTTTTAAACACAAGGTGCTGCATTCCAAAAGCTAACAAATGTCAGGAAACGGCAAAACAGTAAATAGCAAATTTAACTGAGAAGCAACCCTGATCATTGAACCTTATAATATCCACTATGGTAGATGATAGATTCACAGAGATAGGCTAAAAATTCATATAAATATTAATACGAAATAACGCAATTATAATTGCACCTCGACTATTGATGAGTTATGCGTTATTCTGCAGTTTGTAAACAACAGTTATGTTGATGCGTCGCGTGTGTCGACTGCTACGGTACTGACATTCCATCAGGCGCTCTTATAAACCATGTTTGCGGTTCAATATTAATAATGCGTAACAATACGTATTTATACAAAGTTATGTATCAATAAAAAAAACCATAAACATTTTTAATGATCGACATGAATTGATATCGCAGTAAAAACCAGATGGAATAAAATCTAGTGGGTAACGACTGAAAAATAGCGCAGTTTGATGAACGCGAAGTAGGCGTCGCGTCGTCTGGCGCGGCCGGCGCTACAGTTTACAATATTAACGTGTCTCTGTTATGATATACCTAAGTGAGTTTGCAATTTGAGACATTAACAGCGAGCGGCCGACACAGAAGCCGTCCAGTCTCCGCCGCCGCGTCATTGACCGTCTATTTCGGTACACTATGTCCTTTCTCCAGAAATACCATCTCGAGTAGATTTACGCGAAAATTAATAATGTTCCCTCGCCTAAATCACTATCCGAAAAGGACGCGCCGAACATCTGGTTTATATCAAAAGGAACTTCTGTTGTTGGATAAATTATGCAGTTATTGTTTGTAGCATTGAAAATGATGGATTATTGACAATAAAATATACACTTTTATTTCAGTAATACGAAAATGTTATCGATTTCATACTGTACCCTTTGTTTTTTTTTAATTAGAATTGGATGGTCACTTCCATACACATAATGGCATGTCCGACTGTAATCTTGTTTACATAAATTGTTACTGGCATGTTAATACTTTTTTAACTTAAGTACTGTATAACTCGATTGTTTTAAAAACGTAAGATTTATTAACAACTCAAATTTTCCAGTTGCTTTTGTTCTTGTTGGATTTGTACAGGTCTATAAAAACAATAACTATCAAACATAATATAAGTGTAGTAATCTCATAACGAGATCATAAATTCTAATAAACGTAGTTTCTTTGTTAGAAAAAGTATTATTCAATTTTTATTACAGACAAAGATAAGCTTCGATGTGAGTTTTAAAAACTTTTCTAACAATTATACGACGTGAAAACACAACTCGGAGCCAAATACATGTAGTCCAATGTTACCAGAATAAAGTGTTAGCTGGACAAATCGCGCTCACTTGGCACCGCCTGAAAACTATCGCGTCGCTAAATAAATCACCGTGCGCAGAGAAATTGGACGCGCACTTGATTTATGTATTTGAAATGTTTAAAAATATACCAATATACGAAATTAAGAGATTTATTATTCGTCGGAGAGCGCAATATCTTTTAAAATTTAATAATACAAATCGAGCGAATGTAGTCCACTTAGATGCGACATTATAGAAACAAATCAAGTTGTATAAAAAGTTTATTGTTTTCCTGTTATCTACTTTAATCGACAGTTTATTAATATTTAAACAAATGTATGCATTAAATGAATTAAATGCATACATTTATGTTAATTAAATGCATTAATTTACATACTATATAGTAAACATTTTAAGTATTTATTTTTGTTTCTTAAAATAATATTCTTCATCTTTAATTCGCCACCTGCTCCAAATCTTTTCAGATTGACTGATAAGTGATATTTGAAAGTACCAATCTCAGAGCATTAGACATTCTTTAGCAATCGATCAAGGTCAACGTTTTTGGTAAATATAAAAAACGTATTATATTATTATAGTAAACAAAGTGATAATTACCGATGCTATTACTGAATCTGCCAGCGTTCCTCAGGTAGGAGAACAGCTCGCCGCCGCACACGTACTCGAACAGCATGTACAGGCAGGAGTCGT
>LD699455.1:3657775-3678174 GCA_003118335.3 Papilio memnon
TGGTGAAAAGTAAAAGTTGTGGAAAATTTATAAAGAAATTTGTCGCCAGACGCCATATTAAAAATGTATTTCCAGTTTGAACACTTTCATAGTCTGAACTGCCATCGATTAAACAGATAAAACTGGTTTTCAGTTAAACGATTTAAAATATTGTTCTCGTGAATCAATAATAATTATATTACCTAATGTCAATACCGTCAATGATTATCTTTATTTATTGACCTAATTTGATATCATTCTGATACCTTTATTTTTATAGTATCTGTAGCATAATCGATATAAAAATCAAATCTTTGCCGTTTGTCGACGAATTAATAAAATTATATGTATTGTGAGCACATACGGACTAACGGAAAACAAAAGCGTGAATTGATAATCGATAGGTTTCGGTTTGCGTTTATCTTCCTAGAAATTGCATCCAATATTTTAAAAAAAAACTCATTAGAAAAAATTACATCTTTAAAATTTTTAAAACTAACATTTTCGTGTTTAAAAATCATATTTTATATAGCAATTAAATCAGTGTTAGCTAAAACAGTCTTGCGTGCAACCGGTCTCAGCAAATTACGCCCGCCGTCTTTTAATTGTATACGTATTATGCCAACAATTTACTGCCCTATTTATTTAAATTAGAGTCATTTAATAAGTGTGTTATGGTCGTTTTCATAATGCCTCGCAATATAACATGAATTTCTTAGTACAGATACGTTATACCATAACTGTAAAATTTGCGATCAATTTTAGTTAGTGTGCTTTTATATTCATTCATAATCACATTAAAGATTAAGAATTGTTATTACTTTTCCGTTATATTTTTATTCTGTATTATTTAATTAATGTTAAAGCTCCGCTTTATTTTATTTAACACACTAAAAGTGGATAAATCATAACACTGTCCAACAATGGCTGATAATCAACAAAATTAGATTCTAGATATGTTTGACATGCTTATGACGCATGGAATAGTTGATATTTGATAAATCCTCCAAAAGTTATATTATTTGCATAGGAGATCCGCGCGAAGGCACGTGTTGGCAGCCGGCGATACACTAATCTTTCAAAACAAAGTTAAATATACCGGTTTTCTCAGTCAAACAATCAACAACATCTCGTAAAACCCGCCCAGAGATAGCTTCGAGTAATAAACGTTGAATAAATCATTTTTAGCAATTAAAAAGAAAGAGACGCGCACCGCTGGTAGTGATACACACATACATACCTGCAAACTTACGTGTCCTACAAATTAATTAAATGATACAGTTTGGAGCAGTTGTACATACTGTATCTGAGAAATGGTGTAGTCATACTCGATAACTACCTTTACATTGTCAAAAAAAATAAAACAAACAAGGTGTTCTTTTTTAAATAGCTTTCAGGAGAGAACGAGCGTACCATATAAGGAACTACGCCTGGGTCACTATACACAGTAATAAAACATAAAGTATTTATCTATTTCATAGTTAACGTAATATTAGTGACGTACGTAACAACAAAATAATGTACGAGTTATTTAGACGTTCGGGCTCACTCACAGCTAAAATGTTCCAGGAAAAATAATATCACATCTTGATTTTCATGGCGTCACAGAATCTTACAATTTGACATTTGTTTATTCACGTTAATAATACTTTGAATAGAAAAGTGTACGTATTATTTTCTATTGTAAATATTACATACACTGTATAATCACCTTTGTTCACCACCATTTCAACTTTCAAATCGCTTATTAGTTACTTTTATAATGTCACATCCTTAAAACACGCTGTTAGGAGCCGGGCCAAAAGTTAAATAGGCGAAAAAAATATAAATAAATCTGAAAGATTATTTTAAAATTAAGAAATGTAGTTACATTGCAAGATTTTTTGTTTTGTTCAAGTTGTCCTACTCAAACGAGTGTTTCCGAGAATCGTGGGAGTTCTCCGTTGAGAGTTTTATATAGGTCGAACCGGAATTGGAAAATCCAACGTAATCCAAATGGGATAGATTATTTTAAGTTATTCGTAACAAATAGACTTCTAGAGCGATAGAACCTAATTACGTAAATACTTCAACAATGCGAAAAGCCGGAGAAAAGGTTGTATTGATATTGAAATATTATTTGTAAAGTTGTAACGCAATCGACTATAATACTTGCATAGATTAATCTCAAAATGAAAGAAAACATATCATATTCTTCCGCTTAAAGGATTTAAAAAACTACTGTTGATGATAATCATTCAACTTCCTATGACAGACGATCGTATCAATATCCACCTCCAGGCTTTCGAATTCATTGTCTTTAGTTTTTTAACTTAATAATAAACTTTTTCTATACAACTTAAATGTACCAATAGGGTTTAATGAAGTTATTTAGTCAGATCATAAATAATTACCACATTAAAGAAAATCAGATTATTTTAGCTCGACTAAATTAGATAAGAAAAGAAGGGCCGGATTTAAGCCTCCGGTCAGCTCACCTCACCAAACAATAACCAGTACTAGTGTATCTCGTTGTACTTGTTGCGAAAAATGTTTATGTTTTACATCGAAAAAAATATAACAAAGCCAAACACAAGAGACAAAAATGTGAAAAAACAAGTTTAAACTTCTTTTTTGGTAAAAGTATCATTAAAAAATATTTATGGTCACATAAGCGTTAATTGGCAATGCTCTAAAAACAAAAAATAACGCACTTCGATTGTCGCCGCAACATAAATGAAACGGAACGTCGCGGACCGAGTATCCGAAATAAACGTCCGAAATTTTGTCGTGTAGACAAACATACAATGTCACGGTTGCACCGCTCGTTGGAGAAAGTCTCGCCCCCTCCCCCGCATCACAGACACTATCGTAATTCGTATCTTGTAAATCGTCGGCGCAGCTGCTCGTTACGCAACCTGCGATCTGTATAGTACATGTGGAATTATTACTGTTTACACATTCGGAGGTTAATAGCCTTGTGGGCTACATTAAAAGCAAGCATAACTGTAACCGCACATGTATCTTATTTTGAGAAAGCGAATAATCAAACAAACGACCCAATCAAGCCTATTACAGTGTACCTTTGTCTTTGCATCTTGGTTTCATGTGTATTTTGTTTTTCGACCGTAAGCTAAGAACAGGACAGTTGCCACAACTAAAGAAGACTTAGAACATAAAACAAAACAAGATTATCCTACTTATTCTCTACACGTGTCAACGATCGTTTAATTACATCAAAGTATTAAATGGGTAACACATACTACTCTGAGTTTCTACTTTACATCAGATCCGCACTGGCATCCGACTTTTCACATACCAGGAAATGTAAAAAAGTGCATTCTAAATGGCCTCACAACCCGCATTTACTCTCGATATTAATAATAATAAAGATAAGTGAATAGCAGATGGTGGAAAGCGGCCAAGGGCGTTGCATCCGCGGCAGACGATGCACCCGACCGTCAAGGCAACAACACCGTTAAATCTGGACTTTATTGAGAAAAACTTTTTAACCTTAACCCAGCTAGCTATGAAAATTTATGTAAAAAATGACATCGGAAATGATCACAAATTGTCTGTGAGTTGTTGATTATCCTAAAAAATATTATTATCAATAGTAATTAACTTGTGTTCAACTTACTCGAATTTATAAATCAGTAGTGAACGCAATAATGCACTTAAATGTTTAGTAGGTATCACTCTAAATATTTATATTTAGGAGCGGCTGGCATAATTTATATCAAATTCCAAATAGACCTAATCGAACATTTTATATAGCTTTGCATATAGTTAGTATTGGTGATTCTAAAATAGACTAATATACATTTGAATGTTCATAATAACTGATGAAGTCGTTTTATTTTCATATCATAATAAGAAAATAGTACAAGAGCGCTATAAATTTTAATATTTACGCGGAACCCAGACAAAGACGGCCATGTACCGGTTTGGGCGGACAGCGCTGTCACAATGTTCCATCGGTCACTGGCGCTAAACTCGCGCGCAATGTTTTTCTTGGCTTTCTTTTCTAAGTCCGCACTCCGTACACGCGAATTGCTACATAATTACAATCAACATTACCGCCACTAAGTTATATTTGTCCTACATAATGTTATCAGGGGGACAATTTATTCCAAACATGCGATAGGTAATGCAAAGGATTTTGTTACATTCAAAGTAACAAAATGATAATCCAAGTTGTTCTTTAGTAAATTTTAAGTCAGTATTTTTTATACCTATGTGAAAAAACGAAAACTGGTACAAGGTGTTTCGATAAGGATGTTACAACGATATCAGATTTGATTTACGGTATGAGCTATCACTTTTGAAATCACTAGACTTATATGATATACTCTTTTCTCATGTTATTCAAGATCTAAACCATTATAATATTTTTTCTCCATGCATGGATGTAAAGTAGCCAGCTTTTTACTTTAATTTCTTGAGCTGTGAAGGTGTCTCGTTTGTGAGGAATCATTTAAATTGGCACACCAACATCTTCTCATTAAGTTTTTTTTCAAAAATCACAAACAATTTACTAAAATCGATAAATATACTACGCCGTACGTGCACATCTAAGCAAAATCAATTAATATTGAGCGGAATTAGAGTGTAACATCTGAATGATAAAACACACATTAGGGCAGGTGTTTATCAGTTTGTTAAACACATACTGACCCAAATATTACAAGCGTACGCGTAATAATTTAGGCGACAAAGATAAGGTGGACAGAATAATTTAATCACAATATAGCGAAGATACTTAGTACCTAAGTACTTTCTTAAAACAAACGTAAAACCTAGGTAGGTAATAACGGTATTATGTGGCTGTTACTCTTCCTACTGCGACCGTAACTAGGACGGCGCGAGGATACACTGGATACATGTTTATCTGTAGCACGCACTTTGCTCTACTTGCCAACCGACCTAACATAACAATAGACATTAACCCAACAGATATTTACTTAAATATTTTCGAAACATAAGTCTGTCCACTACTATACAAAGGTCTTCTCTAATACCATTCCTAATATTTATTAATTTCTTTAGTTCGCAAAAAATATTACTTTTCTTGCATAAATAGTATGTTAAAGATTTAAAATGTCTTTTCTGTTTGTTATTTCATATTTATCGTCTTTAAGATCGAAAGTGAAATGCGAGCGAGATTCTTTAAAAAAGTTGTTTTTATTCAAATCATATCGCGTAAACAACCGCTTCATGTCCAACAATCTGGTTGCGCGAAAAATAACCTACGACATTAGCAACATTATATACTCTCTTTTGCATTTATAATACTTTTTTCGACCCGCTTACTTTCGCCTATATAAGTTGACATTAAGTTGTTATCGATAAAAAACATCAAGAACGATTTACGATTCTCGTTCATATCGCAATAAAGATCCTATATGTTACAGAAGCATCACTTTTTATTACACCAATTAAAACAAAAAGAATGTATTTATATTTAAAAACAATTTTTCATACGTAAAGTATGAAATGTTGTTTATTAACTTTCTATAAACCTTAGGCTTAGAATTCGCAATTTAGATTATATTTATTTAGTGACAAAAAGGTTAATTTTAGTACAGCATCAAGTACTCACGATATTGTCATATTTAGCTGATAGCTGTAGGGGGAACCGCGACCCGGTTCGTAATGTAGATAGGCACAAGTTCGATCGCCCTTGGCCCATATCTGCTATGTTACTGGGTCAAAGGCTGCACATACATTTCGCGAAATGTTATTCTAAGTACTCTATTCTAATACTCCCGTATAAATATGAAAGTTCTTATTAGCAACTATTGCTCTTCATAGAAAGACATTATGGCTAATAGGATTATGTTCTACAGCGTACTTTATCTAAGTATTAAGAATAGTATTAACATATAAATCCAATTCTCTACACAACAAAGAATACTTTCACTTGCATCTACGTATGTAAATGAGCTTTTTTATCAGTATTTTAAAAATCAAGATATCCCCTTTCCCTTTAACTCACAATACATACTATCGGGTCCCCGAAGAAATAAATAAAAAATTACTTAGTTACCTTTTCTCAAAGCTGTTTTTTTTCTAAATAATATATTTATAAGCATTGGGTAATTGCTGTACATATTTAATTTCCTTATAATGTGTAACTTGTACTCTAAAAATATATTATGCTAAATGTGGCAACACAATCAAATGTATTTCGAATTACATTTCTTTATGTCCCAAATACTTATTAATATTAATATAAATTTTTTATAAGCTAATTTTCGATGCACCAAAATCATGTACATTTACAATCTGCTATTAATTTAATATAGCCATTAATTCTTTCGAAAGTATATTAGATAGTAATCAAAGCAAAATTTTAAAATTGGAATTTTGCTATTAACACATAAGTGCGAATTACTTAGTTAAAATGTGTTAAAAACTGAACTTTCTCGTCGCCAAAAGTGCTAATAAATAAGCACATCAAAAGACAGAATTGATTTCAGGAAGGTCAAAAATACTGTGAGGATTTCGGTACAATATCCTTGATACAATTTCTATCACGTGAGACGTCCTGACATTCTTACACAGACCAATATACAATACACATTATTATAAAGTATATACTACCAGGCAAGTGGTACAACTTCTAAGTGGGTAGATCACAGATGAAATACAGCAACCACGTAATGTAAGTTGATTTGTCAGTTTATTATTTAAGATTCAAATATGTATCTTTAAGTAATCTACTACATTTTTGATTAGAAACGTAAGAATTGAAAAAACCGTACTACGTTTTCCGTTAATAAATTACAATTAGGTCCAACACAAATTCAAAATATAATAAAGGTACACAAAAAATTATTACCAGTATTAACGATATCTTTTTTAACTTATTATAGATAAACAATAAAATATCTTACCTATAGTTTTTAAAATCTGCAAATCATCCAATTCGTATTCTTTTTCCTCTTCGGAATAATCTGACTCCGTGGCGGTGGTGGACTCCTGTTCCTCGGAGGAGGAGGCTACGGACAGGGAGCGCACGTCGGAGCTCAACTCCGAGCTGCACTCCCGTACCAACTTCGCACTGGCCATCATCATTTTTAAAGTTTTTGTCACAACGTTCCAATAAGAAAAATAAATTAAACGAAATTTAAAACATTATTTGAAAAGTTCAAAGACACCGACTATTTTTTATTGAATTTTATTAATTAAATTTTAAATGAATTAAAAGTTTTAACGTGTAACGAATGGGAGAACGCGTGTCGAAGACGTCGAGAGACGCGTTTATTTCTCACCGCGGCTCGCTTCTCACTGGCGTGCTGGTGCTACGGATATAGAGATCGGATAGGAATCAACTATACGTACGGCATGTAATACATATAAATCACTTTTTATTCCGACTCTACATCTTTTCTAAACGGACAGCGGTAAATATTTATTTATATGTTTATTTACGATAATTTTAAGCCAATAGACCACAGATGCACTAGATAACGAATAAGTTTAAGACAACTTGGATCTATCGTAATCTAAGAGTTTGTAATACTAGGTATCCAATGAATTGAACCCATAGTATGTGTATTTCTTTTCATGTTATAATAGTTTTTTTTTTTTAATTGTATTAATCAAATTACCAAACATCATAACTCTTACTCATCCAGTTTCAATATTATTTTACGCCCAATTCCAATGAGTCATACTCGTAAGTTACTGATGATTTCGACATGTTTACTCATAGAGTTATAATGCAATGTTTTATCAGAATATCTTATTAACCCCCAATTATTTTTTAATCATCTTAAACTATAGGAGAAAGAGGGCGAAGGAATAATATTTTAAAGAAGGATAATTTAAGACTTTATTAACCAACATATAGGCAGCTTATAACCGTAATATTCATAAATACAATAGTTTAAATAATAATATCACTGATATCCGATATATGTTTTTTCTTAATTGTTACTTTTAAAAATTAAAATTACAACTTCTATCCTACCCGAGTGCGTCAATAATAAAATATACAACTCGTTACCCCGGCGCACAAATTATATTCTAAAATAATAATTTAAATAATTAAGAATAAAGAAAAACATCAAAAATGTTAATCTACATTTACGTTAACGGTTTATTTCTGATTTTTGGTAAAAATAACAACATCTATACTCAATACCATCTGCCGTTGCAATTTTCAATGAAGTGAAATTAATATTACTATTAGAAATATATAACATCAAGTACTCTATCGTAATTTAGATAAAAATGCGAGTAATATTGAATTGCAGCAATAAACATTACTTTGATTTCAATTATTTGAAGTCAGTTTAAATTATGTTCCACACTGGAAATCATCTTACTATAAATTTGTTTCGATGCAAATGATATTATATATGGCTGGCGCTAGGAATACATCAAATTACTTTAAAATGCATAGTGCGTAAGTCGTCATTAAATCAATAAAAATATAAACAGCAACTTCTTACATCTATATATTACATAATTTCGTCTAGTATATATGTCTTATTAAACTACATCATTATTAATAGAGATTGTGATGTTTTTGTGATGTTTCCTGCCTTTTTTAATAATTAATATGGTGGAAATTTTTGAATTTCTTAATTAAGAACTTTTTTGAATACATCTTGTATGAAATATTGCATATGGAATAGTTTTTTAGAAACTTCATGACCTTAAAATCTATTAGGTAGCGAAGTATGCAATAAGTTATTCCGAAAATCGAAACCTTTAACAATTATACATGAAGTTTGTCTCTGCTACACTACTTATATGATTTCTTACACAATTCTTCACCTTGACTTGTACAAAAATAAATATCTAAAAACAACATACATACAAATATACAAGATATACACATTTTTATTTATACAATAAATACATCAAATATTAAGGACATTAACAAATTGCATTTGAGATGTTAATATGGTAATTTTATACCAATGCAAGAGTATAATTATTTTACAATAAACACATAGCAGGGTTATAATTACCACATCCGAACAAACAATTGTATCATTATAATATATTTCTAACTTCACGTAATTATAAAGAAATCTGAATTTTGAGTGATCTTAATCGAAACATTAATAACTACTTGACAATAAATCATTTACGATAATTATGCTCAGGTATTAAAACTTTGAGCGTCGGTGGCTCAGGGGTTTGACTTGACTTGTAATCCACAGGTCTTGAGTTCGAATCTTGCCACGTACCACTGTGATTTTCGAATTTCATTTGTACATAATTTACCCGACGTTCTTACGGTGAAGGAAAATATCGTGATGCAACCTGCAGATATCGGCGAAGAAATTCAAAGATATGAAGTCAACCAACCAGCAGTGGGCCAGTGTAGTTGACTATGGTCTAGTCACCCATAAGTAGCTTCGCCCCTCATTGGGGACCCATAGTGAGCTGGTGATGATGATGATTAAATTTTGACTTAGGTGGTACATTTTATAAATAAATCGTTTTTTGTCAATATTTTAAAGTATCTAAAATCGGTGATTTTAATTTTTTCAACGTTATTCAAGTCACTAACCCATTGTTAAAATGTGTTTAATGTTTATTCTTTAATTATTTCACTGTACAATTTATCCCCTCCATTAGTGTAGATTAACATGTAATTAGTTGTTTTGTAGAACACAAGCGTGTTACGTGTATTAACGACAAGTGAAGCCGGAGCAACGGCGATACTTGTTGCGATTAGCTAACGTTTCAACTCGTGAAGGAAACCGCTCCAATGCGTGTTTCTTGTTTACAAACGTATCGCATGTATTTTATTGTATAACAATTTTCTGTTAGTTTTGTTTATTAGTTACTATTTGTTTAGACTGGTTTAGTGTATGGCATTCTTTGCAAGCAGCGTAACGGAAGTTTTACACATATATTGTTATTATTTTAATCTTAAATTTATAGATATTTTATTTAACGAATTTTAAAAGTCAACTTCTTTGTTTTAACGTCAGTCTTGTAATATGCCCATCTAATGTTGAGCAGCAGATGTGCTATTCTCGTAAAATGAACTGTACAACCGATTTTAGTAATTTTATCCAATGATTTGGGATACAATTGATTTTCGATAACAAAAGTTTACTACGTACATATGAGGTGAGGTTCCTATGTAATAAAGGTACTGTATCAGACAGTAATGATGAAGAGCACGCCGGCGTGCGCGGGCAGCGCGAGGCGGGCGTGCGCGGCGTGCGCGGGGCAGAAGGCGAGCGCGGGCACGTCGGCCAGCGGGAAGCGCTCCGGGAACTGCGCCTTCGCCTCGCTCACCACCGCCTGCTGGTCCGCCTGGGGAACAACAAGCGCAACTCCTATCCAACATCTTCACGACTCGGAACATAATTTAATGAGTAACGAGCAATGCGCAGTTTAATCGGCAGCCGTAAAAATTCAACTTCCATGGATTAATAGACAAGATTGATCCTTTTGATGTCATATAAGTTGTGGCATTACGCTAAGTAGTTTAATGGAACGATTCACAACATAAATTCTAAGAATATTGGAGACTTTTGAGAATTTGACTAGCTGTTGCTCGCGACTTCGTCTGCGTAAAAATAAAAACATAGCCTGTTATTAATAAAGTAGCTTTTTAATGGTGAAAGAAAATCAGATAGAAATCGGTCTAGTAGTTTTGGAGTTATTTTTAATACATGCAAAAAAGACAAATCTTTCCTTTTTATAATATTTAAAAAAAATGTATAATTGTTTTAATTACCTTGGTCATTTGACTTTTGAGTTTAAGTTCTATGCCATACTCCTTGACGGCGTCCTCGTAGGTGAGCGGTTCTATCTTCATCGACAACTCGTCGTTGATATGTTTACTTCTCTTCTTGGCCAACGACACCATGTGTAACATGCCCACCACCTGTGTCAGACACTATTATATCAGGAAAATCTTTTCACAGTTTATATATAAAAAATTTGTGAATAATGCTACGTTATTATATCTGAAGTTAGATTAAATTCCTAACATATACTTCCGTAATATGTATTTATTATAATCATAAAACAACGTGTAAATAATTTTATTAGTATATCTTTTATTAATAGTATAAATTTTTTAAAAAATATTTATTTTATTTATATAAAAACAAGCCAGACGGAGAAAAATAAATGAAAAAGAGAAAATAACGTGACACTCTATTTGTATAGTGTAAGTAGTGTGTGTGTGGTGTACTGACGTCGCGGCGCGGGTCGCGGTAGGCGGGGTGCGTGCGCGTGAGGCGCAGCGCGGGCGGGGTGAGCGCGGCCGCGGCGCCGCACCGCGCGCACGCCGCCAGCGCGCGCTGCCCGCCCAGCCGCCGCCCGCCGCCGTGCCACTCCAGCTCGTTCGTCATGTAATTTGCTAAACAAACATACATTTTATTTCCAACAACTTGTTAAATAATCATTGATAATAGATAGCGCTGACAACAGTTGTAAATATTTTCATTAATTTCAAAGTAAAAGCCTATTTAGGTTAAATAGTAACATGTTATATAAGGTAGTTAATTGTCTAAGTAGCAAAAATATTGTGGATAAATATTTAATAACGTACTGACTGCTAAGATAGCAAGCAACAAAATTTAGTTTTAGATATAATCAGTATTTTAGGTGTGAATGAGAGTGTAAGATGTGAAGCAATATTACAACTTTTTTTTTAACAATGCAATTTTACCAATTATAGTAAATAGTGTATGTTTATCAGCAAATAAAGAAGATAATATCAATGGTACTAGTTTACATCTATATAACAACCATGGACATTTCAGGCACAAAATACAAAAAAAATTCAGCAATGAGGACATTATATGATTTATGTTTTGTTACCGATAGCTTCGTCTGCGGTGACTAGCAGCGAGGGCCAGTGCGGAGTGAAGCGCGTGGCGGCGGTGGCGAGCGGCGCGTGCAGGCGCGGCGCGGCCGCTCGCAGCGCCGCGTGCACGCCCGTGCACGACGCCCCGCCCCACGCGCCCCACGCACCGCCCCCGCCCCCGCCCCCGCCGTCCGCCGCCCCGCACGCGAACAGATCCACGTCTGCAACATTGTAGGAAATATTTATCTTTTTAGATCAATTATTTAAACATACAATTTAATGTAATTATTATAATTAGAACCTTGTATTATGAAAGTATTTCTTACCCGAAATGCAAGTGTTGTGCGGCCGGTCGTCCTGGAATGGATATAATATCGTGATGTTGTTCTCTACTGATTTCAACAGTGGAGAATCACAACCTAAATCGTAAAAGGCCGTCGAGCCATCCGCATAACCGACCAAGATAATCGCATGACCTTTTTGCTGAAAAGAGATATTTAATCAATTAAAACATTATTACAGCTACACAAACTTTTTAT
Source organism: Papilio memnon (assembly GCA_003118335.3). NCBI lineage: Eukaryota > Metazoa > Arthropoda > Insecta > Lepidoptera > Papilionidae > Papilio > Papilio memnon. The sequence continues at coordinate 3,670,073 of LD699455.1, forward strand.
ATGAAAAGAAAAAAGTTAATCAGATCAATTCAAAAAATCTATTTATTTTGAATAATAATATGTGCTCTTACCTTAGACCAACTAATGGCAGTCGCTTGGTATTTCTTCCTGTCTTCGCTGCTACATAACCTTAGTTCAACTGATGGTGTTATTTTAATAATTTGTGGTATTCTGAAACAAAGGTTATTCTTAGTAAAACTTAACAAAGGAATGGACAAATAAAAACAGGATTACTTACTTTGCCGTATGACTGGGATGTGGTACCGGCAGTATGTAGACAGAACCATTGGAACAAGCCAGAGCCAGTAGGCCCAGCCTCGCCGCGGCCGCGTGCCCCTCGCCCGCCCCTGCCTCCGCCCCCACCCCTGCCCCCGCGCTCTGCGGCGGGCAGTCGCGCGCGCCCGACGGGCACCACTCCATAGCCCACACAGTGCCGTAATCAAGTGCTAGTCCAAGCACAAACTGAGGCTCACTAAAACAGAAAATTATTATTAGGTAATTACAATAGAAGGTTGTTATCAAACGACTTCATTTATAACATTTTAAGTATATCTTTGAAATATTCCAGAGCTTTTCTATTTAATTCTATTGTTTTATTTGACACGAGCAACAGCTCAGCACAGGAACACCTGTGCGGCTTCATCCGCATGAAATCATAATAACTTTATTTTATTGTTTGTATACCTTTGGAAGTCTCCGAAGTCCCAGAGTTGTATGAGCGCAGGATGTTCGCGCAGCTGGTCAGCGGGCAGGCGCGGGGCGTCGGGCGCGCCGGGGCCGGCCACCGCCAGGTAGCTGCGCTCCGCCGCCGCGCCCCGCGCCGCCGCCCACGACACGCACCGTATGCTCCCGCCCACGAACACACTTATTACTGTTAAGAAGAAAATTACTACAGGGCTGTAGAATTGGCACGACACTATAGATTATTGGCATAGGACGTCACATCTCTATCTGACAGATGTCAATGACATTACACATTGGACATTGGCGCGCATTCCTGGCGAGATCTGTAGTGGAGTGTTTAAATTGATATCGCTAGTTACAATTAAATAAATTGTCTAAAATTACTAAGTAGATACAATCTTCATTACAACAATGTAACTTTAAAATTGGACTTGACTGTTATGATTTTAAAAATGTACACTTAAGCGCCAATAGCCAAATGGTTAGGGGTACGGATTTCCGATCACGTGGTCGAGGGTTCGAATCCCGCAATTCGACTCTTGTCGTAAACTATATCCTAGCACAAGGCTAGAGCTTAGTTAGAATGGTAGAAGAAATATTAGCAAATTAAAAACAATCAACGAATATTTAAAAAAAAAAAGGAATACATTGATAAATATATCCGCAAAACGTAACAAATGTGACTACAGTTAAGGTAATAAGTCAGTAAATGTTTGTATTTTATATACCATGACATTTTTAAGTAATTAAACAATACCTGTGCCATACTTGGCTTCGAAACATTTGTACGTCGTCCAATCTCCATTGCCTATTTTCACTTTGCACGATTCTTCTACAGTTGGTAAATATTTCGGTAAATCTTCGGCATCCACTTCTTGACATCCCTTCGGTTTCCAATCGGGAAATAATTCATCTAATGTATAGTGCATATTGTGACTGCAAAATACACATAATGGCATTACTTATCATAGTCATGCAATCATTCCATTTCATATACCATTATAAACCGTAAAACTTTTTTTTTTACTTACAAATCCAAACCCGCTTGAGCGATGTAATTACTTGAACTTTTTAACTTAAATGGTATATGATGTGATACTTTTGGAGCTGAAAAAAAAGTGAAAATTTAGTTTTCAGTTACATTTTTCCTTAATATGACTTAGTTCGACAATTGAAAGGTTATAAGCACTTACGTGTGTCGATACGTTTCTTCTTCTCTGTGGCTTGCTGCTCCTCCTCCATAGAGAGGTCGGAGTCGACGTCGCTGTCGGTGTCGGAGTGCTCGAGCTGCAGGGAGGAGGAGTCCGAGTCGCTGAGTGTGTCGCTGGACCCGCACAAGTGACCCTCTAACTCCTCCTCCACATCCGTGCCGAAGCTGCACGATGCACATTTATGTTTCAACTGAAATGGAAATAATTACCACTAAAAATACACCAAGGAAAGTTTGGATCAAAACTTGTATAACAGGGCAAGAATGTTGTGTGTTTGACCATACCAGACATTAATTGCTTCAATTTAATTGTATGTCAAAGGCTAACTTGTGTTATAAATGGACCTTCATAAACAAATTAAAGATAAAAAAGTACATTTTTATATATTACAAATTATGTATTCATTAAAATACATATAAAGACCATATTGTGCTCTTTCTGACCGACTTCCCAAAAGACGGAGGTACTCAATTCGTCTGTATGTTTTATATTTTTTTTACTTACTTTGCTCTTATAATCTTCAATAACATTTTTCGCTCTGAAAATAAAAAAAATAATGTATTAGAAACTAAATATACAAGGTTCATGACCCGATAAAAACAGTTGAATAAATAATTTTTCTAGAAGTCAATGACAACACACAAAGTACAGTAATATACACAGTAAATATTGTAAGACAGTTACTTTTCCGCAGCCCTCCTGCGTCCCGGCGTGCCGCCCTCCTCCGTCTTCGACTGCACCAACTCCAAAGCTCGGGATTTCTTCTCCTTTAAATATTCCTGCTCTCTATGAAACGCTAAATGCTGGTTCTTATATATGCACAAATATTTACTATTGCAAATATCACAAACCGACTTAAAGTCTTCTATTTCCTGGAAAACATTTATTTATTATAGTTTTATCCTGAACTTTTATTTTTGTATATTATTCTATGCAAATAGTTTACCTCGTCAGTTTTGCCGCATGTAATTATGTGAGCGTAGAATCCTGCACACGACACGCGTGTTAATTTGCAGCTTTTGCAAATTAAATTCTTTTCAATTTTCTTATACTCTTTTAGGTATTTTTCCACGGCATACGGATTTTTCAAATCCTATAAATAAAATTGTTAGAATACATTGGATTGAAAATTAAGTCGAAAACTTAATAACGATTACTTTCAAATAAAAGCCTATAAGCCAAGTTTCTAATTTTGTCACCCTAATAAAAAAAATTATACCATAGCTGCAAAAAAGTCTTTCAAATACTTGGCACTAACAAAAAAAAACTTACGATCGGGTCTGAGCCGACTGTCCACGCGATATTGTAATGATTCTTCATAGCGTGGTTCCTCCATTCTTCGACTGGCATCGTTTCTGAACAAACTGCACATTCCACTATACCACCTGAAATTATGTATTCGTTATAAAACATACTCTAATATTATATTCAAATTTAAGATCAGTATCACAATTACCTTGGGTGATATCACTACAATTTCGTACATGATCCAAAAACGATTTGACGTATTTACGTTTAGCGTCACAAATGTTGCACGTCAGACCATTCTGTAGTCTTGACAATTCATACAAATGCGCGTGCACTTGTTCTTGGTCCTCCAAATCCTGTTAAATTGTACATTATATCGTTTTGTTAATTAAAAGTAATATTATCATCAATTATAATGAAATTATAATGCAATGCAATATAAAACTTTTATTTTTATAACTAAGAAAGACATAATCTTACTAATATTATAAATGCGAAAGTTTAGATGGATGATTGTTTAAGTTTGTAGCCTTAACGGCTGAACGGATTTCGATGAAATTTGGTGTAGAAGTAGAAGATAGTCTGGAAGAACACTAAGATTTTTTTTAATTCTACGCGGATGGAGTCACAGGGTAAAGCTAGTTTAACATTTGTGAGTGGTGTACTTACTAGAGGCGTCTCCCCGTCTACCCAGGCTAGATAATTATGTTGCTTTTGTATGTGATTGATCCACTCCTTCCTTGTGACCTCGCTGCGACAAACTCCACATATCGCATTACCCTCGTACACAAAGTGACTAGCCTCAGTGTTTTTAGCTTTGTTACTAACTTTCGTGGTATCATTTGGATTAAACGATTCATCCGATTCTTTCTTATTTACAGAATTATTTGCATCTACAGTGAATGGCTAGAATAATGAAATATACATAAGTTTAAACATGCTAAAGAAACTTGAATAACTTTGATGACATATATTATGTAATTACTATGTAAAGATATTGTTTTATGTCTCGATCTCACTTCAAAGGCGATATAATTGTGAGAGCCTAGTTTCATATAAATAATAAGTGAATTAATATTTTAACGCTATGTAATACTTACGCTGTCGGAGTTTCCGCATTGGTGTACATGCGCTAAATACGATTTGACATACAAACGCATGAGACCACATTTATTACAGTAGAGGCCGCCCGCGTGTTTGCTGACGGCGTTTAAATGTGCTTTGATTTGCTTATTATTGTTCATATCCTGAAAATTACCAAACATTAAATTATTCTTTCTGCTTGACTCCTAGGGCAATACAATTTAAAACAGCCTATAGCCGTAATTTGTCTTCCAGAAAAAAAGTAATAGTAAGATGAGATCTGTAGTTTCCCTGATTAATATAAAGATTGTACTTACTAGAGGTGTTTTTCCTTTAACATGTGCTATATAATTGTGTTCCGTGCGTATGTGATGTACCCACTGGTTGCCGTACACTTCCCTGTCGCACACGCCGCACACCACAGTGCCAGGGAACTCCACTTGGAACTCTTTGTCCTCTTCCGTGACTACACTCGCTACTGAATCTCGTCCACTTTCTACCCTCGTATCTGTAGATACTCTCTGTAGAGAAAAGTCTTGATATAACGTTATTTAAAAAAAAAACTTTTGGAATCTAATCTAATCTAATCTAAAAATTGTGGTGTTGGAAATAAAAGACGTGCGTATGCCAAGATGTATAATCCGACTGAACATAAAATGTACACAACTGGTAGGGAATTCTTTGGTTACATTGACATTTTTAAAGTTAATAAGGAACATTTTTCTGTGTTTAACTACTTTCTTATACTATAAAAGAGATTTTGAATGTTCACCTCGCTGACGGCGCAATTCTTTATGTGTTTCATATACGATTTGACAAATTTACGAGATTCACCGCATTTATTACAAACAAGTTCTCGAACATATCGTCGTACAGTATTTAGATGTGTCCGTATTTCTTCTTCGTCATCTAAGTTCTGCAATCATATAAATAATTTTATCACATTTTTTTTAAACTATAGAAGGTTTGTTAGAGCTATTCAACACGAGCGATTGTCGGCGACGCAATTGACCCGCGTCGCTCGTGTGGCATCTCTCTAAGTAACATACTAACTTACCAACGGCGGTTTCCCTTCTATCGTGGCCATATAGTCGTGTTCTTTATGAATGTGATTGATCCATTCCTCTCCGCGGACCTCGTGCCTGCAGACGCCGCACCGCACTGTGCCATTCGGTATAAATGATTCCTCTTCAATTTCCATATCATCTGATCCATTGTCACTTTTCTGTTAATTACATTGTTTTTATAAAAACATACTAATCATAGAAATATCATAAATGTGAAAGTTTAGATTGATGGATGGATGGATAGATGTTTGTTAGAGTTTGTAGCGTAAACAACTGAACGGATCTCAATGAAATTTGGCATAGATGTAGATGTTCTGGAAGAACATAAGCTATTTTTTTATTACTATGCGGACGGACTCGGGGGCGAAAACTAGTTTTGAAATATAGGTTACGGTGAACTCACCTCTGCGCCATCGCAATGCTGAAAGTGTTTTAGAAAGGCTCTGACGTGTTTGTGGCCCTCCCCGCAGTTGCTGCAAATAAGTTGGTCCACATACTTCCTCAACGCACTTAAATGGTTCCGTACTTGTTCTTCATCATTTACATCCTAAAATCATTAATAATACAATAACTATTATAACATTTTACTAACAATTTGACATCTATACTAATTTTATGAAGAGGAAAGGTTTATATTTTTGTATGTATTAAAATAACTCAAAAACTACTGGGCCGATTTTAAAAATCCTTTCACCAATAAAAGGTTATGTTAACATTGAGTAACATAGACTACATTTATTACAAATTTTTCAATTCCACGGGGAAATATTCCCAAGCAACGTCTAGCTTTAAAAATTCAATGTATTTTACGTTTAACATGTTTAAAGCGGCAAAGATTTTTCTATTCATTCAGTTCCTATCGTACCAGGTATAGCACACCCTGTACATCATATATACATTTCTTATTCGCGCTGTAAACGACACTTACCAGGCGTTTTAGAGCTGGTTTCGCGTTCAACGTGTTAAAGTAACAGCCGTTATGATGTATACATACTATGGGTGGTTTCCCTGCGATCCTCGCCAAGTAGTCGTGTTTGAGTCGTATGTGCAGTATCCACTGGCTGCCCGGCACCTGCTGCAGGCACTCGCCGCACTGCACCGCCGCACTGTGCACGAACTCGTTCTCTTCCTCCTCTACGTTATCTTGACTACCCGATACTGCTTCCTCCTACAAATATTTCAAGTCTTTCACTTACACACATATTTATTTTTATTTTTAATCTATGCTTAAAAACATTACTAGGAAAGAATGGTTCAACCTGTTTACTAAAGAGCGCCTAGTTATAAAAACCTTTATAATTATTCTAAATCACATTTGATTGAATGATGATGAACGTTATTTAAGTGTTACCTATCTCCTTCATTTACGTATTGTTTACTAACCTTGATCTCACCGCATTTGCTAACATGTTGTAAATAATACTTTGCTAACTTGCGAGGTAGACCACACTTTCCGCAGATCAACGCTCCAGTATGCTTTATAAGTAGTTTTAGGTAAGTATTGATAAATTCTTTATCATCAGGGTACTAAAAAAAAGACACAAACATTAACAATAATTTACATTAAAAAAAATTTTAATCAAAGGGTACAGCAGCTGATTATTTAATATTTTAACCGCTTCGATGGATAGAGATACATCATTAGAGAAGATATCTAACTCATTCATCGCTTGTATCAAATTGTGTAATGTGTATACTAACAAGAGGTGTCCTCCCCTCCACCCAGGCCATGTAGTTGTGCTCCTCCTGTATGTGCTGCAGCCAGCGCGCGCCCTCCACCTCCGCCGCACAAACACCGCACTTTACTTTATCACCATAATTTATGCAATCGTCCAAATATGTTGAACTTATATCATTTTCCATCATTTGAGAGACATTTAATTGATCGACCAAGGCAGCCTGAAATACACCAAAAAATTTTACTAGCACCATCGATATAGGTTGATTCTCACTCTCATACGAAATCAAAAGTAAAATTTGAGAGCGACTGCACTAGTGTGTGCTATAATGTCATTTCAAAACAGTCCTAATTCGCATCGCAATAGCGTCGTAAACCATTTGTTACAGTTTTACACCAGGGAAGCATGGGGTTATAAATATGTTTAATGTATAATCGTTCATAAGCCATGGACATAAAGCAAGAACTTTTGACAAACGACACAAAAATTAAGGATTGGAGATGTATTCCATTTGCTGTTGAACAAGACATTACTGATTTTGTCATCGTTTCGTTATCGTTAGCAAGAGTCGCAAGTGTGAAAGAGACAGACTGACAACAAAAGACAATCTGTCAATTATTGCCTTCTTTTTGTGACTCCACTTTACCAGCGCGACATTGAATGTTATGACCAAAGACTAGTACATACAATATTATAAATAGCATTATAATTATCCTTAAGTAGAATAAAAACATGCAACATCTTACGTAAGTTTAAACAAAAAATACTTTCCTATTAATATAAAAAAAATTCAAAATTAATTTACCATTTCAAAAATAATTAAAGAAGAAAACACCAGCTCACCTTGCTGCCATCGCATTCCTTGACATGCTGCATGTAAGCTTTACCGTATTTACGATAAAGTCCACATTTACCGCATATCAATACTCCAGCTTTTCTTGCCACATTGTTTAAATACTGCCAAGTTTCCTCTTCTGATTCGAAATTCTATAAATAAAAACAGATTAAATTGATTACAATATCCTGTGTTATTTAATTTATTTATTTACATTTAATTGACGTACTATAGGCGTACTATACGTGAATTTAATAGAACAAATTAAGTACTCACAAGAGGCTGTTCTCCTTGT